>JAWNNQ010001600.1:0-136065 GCA_035044765.1 Leucophenga montana
ACTTTGCTCCACTAGCCGCTGTACCTCAAGCGGTTAATATTGGGAATGAGGTGTGGGTAAGGGGTCTGTGGTTCTTTGGCTGCACTTGACCGGATTTACCCGCTTTAGGTAGGAATACATCTCGTCCTGTCCTCCAGGTAACAGGCACGGAGCAGTACCTTAGGCATGTAGCCATTGGACGAATATATGCTTAGTCATCTTTATCATGGCACGGAAGCTCCCGTTCAACCCAGGGGAATTATAGCTCTAAAAAGAGTCTATAGCCAACTGGATACTTTTAAGAGTGATTATCCAACTCGGTATTTCGATCTGTGATAAATCTTGAGCTGGCCTTAGCTTAGAGACTTCCCTGCTATTTTCTGACCATTGTCCAGTGTTGTTTTTTAACTTGTGTACTATTCCCCAAAGCAAATGGTAAGTCTAGAACATTGGATGGGGTTGGTCCCACATATGAAGGTTTCTCCCCAAAAATTTCTATATTTAAACTTGATAGTAATATGTATTTTAAAAGAGGTTCACCTCTATCGTTTACATCCGGACTGTCTCACACAGTGAGTTGTGCGTTGGCGTCTGCCCCAACAACGAGGTGCTTCTTTCTCTCGGTTGCTTCCACCGTCAACCTGCAGTTATGCGGGTGGTGCCTCCCCGTCGTGGGCCATATAGCAGGGCGCCATGTGCGTGGATTCCTCCCTGTCTCCTTCCAGCGCCACGACTGTGAGATCATCCGTGCTGCAATTAGACATATATTGGTAGTAATGAGACATAAGTAGGCATATACCAGAATAGCGGTCCTTTCTCTACTTACTGTCGGTCGGGAAGAATATGTTTTGACCAGAAACCTTGTTTCCC
Source organism: Leucophenga montana (assembly GCA_035044765.1). NCBI lineage: Eukaryota > Metazoa > Arthropoda > Insecta > Diptera > Drosophilidae > Leucophenga > Leucophenga montana. The sequence continues at coordinate 850 of JAWNNQ010001600.1, forward strand.
GACTCTATAAACGGCGGGCCCTTAATCCAGAGTTAGCAGGAGCTCCGCCGACGCGTGCTTGCATTTATGAAGATTTAGGTGGAGGACGTTCAGCTGCATGTGTGTTAGGGCAGCGGCGGGACGACTTCCGGCGTTTTGTCTTCGCCCTTTTTTTTGTCTTCGCCCTTTTTTTGTCTTCTGCACCGGCTTTTATGGCCGCGTCGCACATACCCAGATTACTCGTAGCTTCCAGCCATGGTGGAGCCCTTCTCTACTTCACCGTCCTGAGCTTGTTTTCATTGTTGCCCACGGGTTGGCGTTTTTTGAAACACACGTACATGCTACCTACACCCCACGCCATCTTCCCGAACCTCGGATAGAAAATATCCTTGACCACCTTGCTTATCTGCAGAATCATGAGCTGGCCTTTGGGCTTGGCTACATGTATTATCTACCAATCAACGGTTGTCACGTCAGGATTCTGCCATTTAAATTTTTTTTTTTTTTTTAAGTCCTGTAATTATTTATTTAACTCGTATTCTACTACCCAAGTGGCAACTTGACATATAAAAAAAATTCATTTTAATAGTTTAAGTGCCTACTCCTGTGTAAATACCCGTGGGAAGAGTATATTGACCTTTGGTATGGATGGAATACTGGTTCTATCTACTAGCTCCAATCTGGCAGCCTCCAACGGGGTGACCATTGACGACACAGTGTCTGTGCGCACTTCAGAAAGAGATCGTGCTTGCAACTTATGATTTTGACATCGTTGAGCCAACCTCCACCATCAAAGGTTCCACTGTTCCACTCTTATTTTCCAATTGGGATCGCTCTTGAGATGAGCGCCAGGGTTTCAGCTGCAGGGTTCGAATAGAAATTCTTCGTGGTTGGACCGCTGTTCGACTCTCACTCTGACTTCAGCTCTGCGCTTGGCTCCCGTATGATTTTTATTGTTGGAAGTTGCCACTGTGCTAACCTGTGGTAACTTCGACTCCCTCCGACGTTTGGGTTGACATCCCATCCCGAGTTTCGGGGCCTTCTTCCACCATTTTGATATTTTCTTTCGGGGAATTAGGCCTACCGCCAGGTGCCTCTGATCATGGTTTGATCTCAATTGCTTCCGTGTGTCGAAGCAATGGAAGAATACTGTATCAGAACCTCAGCTTGACATTGCATTGGTGCGACTTTGCTCCACTAGCCGCTGTACCTCAAGCGGTTAATATTGGGAATGAGGTGTGGCTAAGGGGTCTGTGGTTCTTTGGCTGCACGTGACCGGATTTACCCGCTTTAGGTAGGAATACATCTCGTCCTGTCCTCCAGGTAACAGGCACGGAGCAGTACCTTAGGCATGTAGCCATTGGATGAATATATGCTTAGTCGTCTTTATCATGGCACGGAAGCTCCCGTTCAACCCAGGGGAATTATAGCTCTAAAAAGAGTCTATAGCCAACTGGATACTTTTAAGAGTGATTATCCAATTCGGTATTTCGATCTGTGATAAATCTTGAGCTGGCCTTAGCTTAGAGACTTCCCTGCTATTTTCTGACCATTGTCCAGTGTTGTTTTTTAATTTGTGTACTATTCCCCAAAGCAAATGGTAAGTCTAGAACATTGGATGGGGTTGGTCCCACATATGAAGGTTTCTCCCCAAAAATTTCTATATTTAAACTTGATAGTAATATGTATTTTAAAAGAGGTTCACCTCTATCGTTTACATCCGGACTGTCTCACACAGTGAGTTGTGCGTTGGCGTCTGCCCCAACAACGAGGTGCTTCTTTCTCTCGGTTGCTTCCACCGTCAACCTGCAGTTATGCGGGTGGTGCCTCCCCGTCGTGGGCCATATAGCAGGGCGCCATGTGCGTGGATTCCTCCCTGTCTCCTTCCAGCGCCACGACTGTGAGATCATCCGTGCTGCAACTAGACATATATTGGTAGTAATGAGACATAAGTAGGCATATACCAGAATAGCGGTCCTTTCTCTACTTACTGTCGGTCGGGAAGAATATGTTTTGACCAGAAACCTTGTTTCCCGACTCTATAAACGGCGGGCCCTTAATCCAGAGTTAGCAGGAGCTCCGCCGACGCGTGCTTGAATTTATGAAGATTTAGGTGGAGCACGTTCAGCTGCATGTGTGTTAGGGCAGCGGCGGGACGACTTCCGGCGTTTTGTCTTCGCCCTTTTTTTTTGTCTTCGCCCTTTTTTTGTCTTCTGCACCGGCTTTTATGGCCGCGTCGCACATACCCAGATTACTCGTAGCTTCCAGCCATGGTGGAGCCCTTCTCTACTTCACCGTCCTGAGCTTGTTTTCATTGTTGCCCACGGGTTGGCGTTTTTTGAAACACACGTACATGCTACCTACACCCCACGCCATCTTCCCGAACCTCGGATAGAAAATATCCTTGACCACCTTGCTTATCTGCAGAATCATGAGCTGGCCTTTGGGCTTGGCTACATGTATTATCTACCAATCAACGGTTGTCACGTCAGGATTCTGCCATTTTAAATTTTTTTTTTTTTTAAGTCCTGTAATTATTTATTTAACTCGTATTCTACTACCCAAGTGGCAACTTGACATATAAAAAAAATTCATTTTAATAGTTTAAGTGCCTACTCCTGTGTAAATACCCGTGGGAAGAGTATATTGACCTTTGGTATGGATGGAATACTGGTTCTATCTACTAGCTCCAATCTGGCAGCCTCCAACGGGGTGACCATTGACGACACAGTGTCTGTGCGCACTTCAGAAAGAGATCGTGCTTGCAACTTATGATTTTGACATCGTTGAGCCAACCTCCACCATCAAAGGTTCCACTGTTCCACTCTTATTTTCCAATTGGGATCGCTCTTGAGATGAGCGCCAGGGTTTCAGCTGCAGGGTTCGAATAGAAATTCTTCGTGGTTGGACCGCTGTTCGACTCTCACTCTGACTTCAGCTCTGCGCTTGGCTCCCGTATGATTTTTATTGTTGGAAGTTGCCACTGTGCTAACCCGTGGTAACTTCGACTCCCTCCGACGTTTGGGTTGACATCCCATTCCGAGTTTCGGGGCCTTCTTCCACCATTTTGATATTTTCTTTCGGGGAATTAGGCCTACCGCCAGGTGCCTCTGATCATGGTTTGATCTCAATTGCTTCCGTGTGTCGAAGCAATGGAAGAATACTGTATCAGAACCTAAGCTTGACACTGCATTGCCTGAGGTGTAAGCTCGCAAGTGAATAAAGAGGAATTACCCGTTTATTCCAAGGTAAATACAGTGCCCATTGCCCAGCCGAGCCACTCACGGATGGTTCAGTAGAGTGTATTGTCTAAACCAATGGAAGGAAAATAATTTACGTGAATCCTGAAGAAAACTGAGAAGCTGGGTTTTACCCTCTCAAAAGCCCGGACATATATTTTTGTCAAACTTCGTGTAATTAGATACCATAGTGTGAATGGTATAACGACACATTACTCGTATAATATTGAACCGCGCTTATCAGTTCTTGCTTTAATTTTTTTCAGGACTCGCAATATTTGCATGCACAAATAGCGACTACTATCCCTAGAGGAACAAGTAAATCAAAGTTTACTGTTAGCGATACTTTCCGACAACAGTTGCAAGCTCTTATAGATGTACTACAAAATACCAAGCCATGGTAAGTAAAAAATTGTGATGCAAATTGTTCTATTATTGTATTTATAATTTGCATGTGCACCATAAAATTATTACTTTACATTTACACTTTATTTTTTATTTTTATATTTCAATGAATTGACTTCGAGTCAGCCAGAAAAACTCATATTTATATATAAACCAGCTGATAGCCAGGGCGATGCTGCCCTTTCCCCATTCCCCTACCTCCACTTTACCACCCCTTTTCCCTGTCCCCTTCGATTCTATTCACATGTATACAACATTTCATCCCTCTATCTTAAATGGTTTCCAACGCGTTGCTGCCATTCCCCCTGCCTCTCCTGCTTTTACCGCTCCATTCCTATGATCCCTTATCCTACCTCCCATTCCCCTATCCTTCTTCCCCCTGCCTCCTTTAATTACAATCCTTCCCCTACCTCCCATTCCCCTACCTCCCATTCCCCTACCTCCCATTCCCCTGCCCCTCTTCCCTTTTTCCTTCCACCATTCCCCTACCTCCCCTTCCTTTACCACCTCTTCTCAATGCCCCTTTCCCCTGCCCCTTAAATCAAATTAACATGTATAGAACACTTCATCCCTCTATCTTAAAAGGAACCCGGTTCGTTGCTGCCCTATCCCCTACCTCTCATTTCCCTGCCCTTCAATCATGCCTCTTTCCCTACCACCTCTTCCCCTACCACCACGTCTTATATCACTTCTTCCCCTGCCCTGTTCCTTATCTTCTTTCCTTTGACTCCAGTGGAACAGTCGCAACAAGAACATAAGGCTGAATTTTCGTTGCGAAATCTATGCAGGTACTGTTTGAAGCACCCGTGTCCGCTAAAAACTTGCGTGAGGTGGAAATTGACGTGCCCGTGTTTTATTTGAAACCACTTTACTATGTTTGGGATAAGGCGCTGGGTCCATCGTCCTTGCGTTAAGTTGTCCCACCGTTCATGCTATTGACTCAGGCTTCTCCTTCTTGCCTGCATCCGACGTTCTTCCGACAATGGCCGTTGCTCTTGAAATATGCTTCATTGGCAATAATATCTATCGGAATCATGCCAGCTATCACGTGAGCTGCTTCTGCAGATACTGTGCGAAAGGCCTGGGCTACTCGGAGTGCCGCAAGATGGTACGTTGATTCGAGAATTCGTCTATAGCTTTTTTTGTGTTACCTATAGTGTACCTCGTTACCCCTTGCAGTAGCAATCTACGTCCTTGCTTCGGTCCTCTCTTGTTCAGCATGATTCTGCTGCAACCTTTTTGTTTGCATACTCCAAGTGTTCTTTGAAACATAAACTAGTATCGAGAATAACCCCAAGATACTTAATTACCCTTTTTGAGACAATTCTTTCTCCGTCAACCATTATGGTTGCTCTCTCAACTTTTTTCCGGCTCGATATCAGTATAGCCTGCGGTTCTTAACTATTTGTGTATTCTAGTAATTGCTTCGTTGCATATATTTCCGGCATTTGATAATTGTTTAGCAACAACCACCAACGCCAGGGCGTCCGCAAACCCGATCAATTTTGCGCCATCCGGGAGATTCAGCCTAAGGACTGCGTCATACATAATGTTCGAGAGCAGAGGTCACTCTGTATTGCTTTTCACCACGGTCGGTATCGTACAACAGAACACGATCTCCGAAGTAATTTATAATTAACTGCATCAGGTAGTTTGGTGCACCGAACTTTCTTAGCTCATCCACTATCTTGGGCCATTTAGCTGAATTAAAGGCTTTCTTTAGGTCCAATGTAACGACTAAGCAGTACTTTTTATCTCCGCCCTTCCATCGAGAACCACTTATGGCATTCCGCGCAATGCTGGTTATTTCGTTTATGGCATCCAGTGGCGACCTATTTTTTGTGAAGCCATACTGAGAGGGTGACAAACCACCTGCCCGCTGCAATGCCGCTTCTAGTCCATTGCTAATAATCATCTCCAGTATTTTTCCTGCTCTATCTAGTAGGCAAATTGGGCGAAAAGACGATGGATTATCAAGTGGCTTGCCATCTTTTGGAATGCGGACAAGCTTTTGCATTTTCCAAATTTTGGGGAACACACCCTCTTTTAAGCAATTTTTCACAAGGCTTGTAAACTGATGCGTTTGTAGCGAAATGGTCAGTTTGAGTGCCCGATGCTTTACTATCTTTTAGTCGGCGCGCCGCAGATATCACTTCTTGATGACCAATCAGTTCGAAGCTCTCCTGGTTCGTTGGGTCATTGATCCGGTTGACCTCCAGCAGAGGTTGCGTTGGAAACAGCGTACTGACAATGTGCCTTATCTCGTCCTGGTCTGTAGGCGCACCCGGCTTGACCGCATTAATCCTTTTGACTACTATTTTGTAGGCCTTCCCCCACGGCTCATTTTCTGCATCGTCACATAGTTTGAGAAAGCACTGCCTCTTACTTTCTCGGATTGCTAGTTTCAGTCATTTCCTTTTGTGTGCATACTGTTTTTGAAGTTCCTCCCTCCTACTGGAACCACGGGGCCTTTGTAACAGCCGGCATGCGTGAGTGCACTGTCTACGCGCTTCTGCAATATCCTCACTCCACCAATATGTTGGCTCGTGGTGGCGAACATATTGTCCTATCTTCCTCATGCTACTAATACAAGCCCTTTGTACGGAGTTAATAAATTCGCTCGCATCTTGTTCATGATTACCGCAAAGCTCTAAAGGTGCTAGGCCGCTTGAAATATGTATGGATTCTGGGTCTCTGCTATATATGAGTTTCTTCTTGGTAGCATATTTCTTCTCAGGTTTGTTGCCCTAGTGTGCCAACAATGAACGGTGGAGATGATCGCTCGGTGATCGCTTGCTGTGTACGTCACTTAATTGCCATATTGTTGAGGAAAAAATGGATGCGCTCACAAATGTTCGGTCTATAACTGAACCAGCGCCTCCTCGTCTCTCAAAAGTGTAGTTTGAACCGACATTAGCAAGTGCAATGTCTAGTGTGGCTAAAGCTTCCAACAAACTTCGACCTTTCGCATTTGTATATTGATATCCCCAGTCAATTGCCCATCCGTTAAAGTCACCAGCGATGCTCACAGGGTGGCGCTGTCTTGCATCGTCAACAAGGTTGTAGAGAATTCGTTCAAAGTTGGTCAGATTTAGGATATGAGGAAGATAATAACTATAGACCCACAATCCTAAAACTTTGGCGCGTACATAACCGCTACACATTCATTGTGACACAAACCCAGCAAAGCTAGACTTGCAGGCGGAAATTGAAGCTTTACCAGATGCATCAGCACACCACATATGCGTGTCCTTTACTACATACGGCTCGCTTATCAATGCTATGCCAATATTTTGCTCACGTACACTCTGGGTAAGCAGGTCTTGCGCTGCCGCACAATGATTAAGGTTTTTTTGGAGAAACCTAATAATTTTCTGTTTTTACTCATCAACTTCGCAACTGACGGACACCTGATACTACCTGCATGGTGGTTCAAGTCCTTCAATTCGTTATCCGCACGTGCTTCAGCATCGCGATTCACTGCACTTGGTAGAAGCAAGCTTCTATCTGCATCTCCTGAGATGCCTCGCCACGCCTTTTGCGCATTCATCCTGGGCTACTTCGTTCGTCCCGCCCTCTCAATCTCCTACGTGGTAGCTGCGCCGTCTTCTTTTTTGCCTTGGGGCCAACCTTTTGCCATTTGCTCTTCTTTGCAGAGATTTCCTTCGCATCAGTCCCTGTTGACGAGTTCACATTTCGTGGCTCCTTGTTGTTTGTAGGAGTCCCCTTTTGTGTAGGGTTCTGTAGAACTCTAGTCTTTTTGGGAGGAGTGGTTCTTGTGCTGCTTTGTTGGTCTCTACTCCTCTTCGTGGAGTCAGTGACCATTTTTGCCCCAAATCTTGATGCCGCTGACGTGGGCTGCGGGCTTTTTTCTTTACTCTCGGCTCTATCTGATTCTACTTGCTCTGATCCTCTCCCTTTGCATAAAACCACCGTTTTATGAAGCGATTGGATCCTTTGGACCATATCCTTCATTGCGTGGTTTACATGCCTCTGGTTGTGCATCATGTCAAAAAGATCACCAATTTTGTTGCCAAGTGCTGGCCAAATTTCGTCTATGTCTGCCTGAGGTTCCAATATTTTTGTGTCCTTCGCGCTTGCATTAAATTGGAACACATTAACCCTGCTTAAAAGGGTTTTGCATATCACTGCTTGTAGCTGTAACTAACGCGCCAGCCAAGTGTGCCACCGGCGTGTCAGAGTTTTGGGAAATGGTAGTTGGGGCCTCCAGAATCCGTGCCCTGGCCGTGAATGCTTCCACGGGTGGATTTTCACGATAGTGACTGCCACCTGGAGTAGTTTTCTGTATACTAGCCATTTTTCCGATATTTTTTTTGCGTTTTACCTTCCGCCTGGACTTATAGCTGCCGACCCATACGGTACAGACGCAGACCAGTAAGCCGCCTAATGTGGGTACAGACGCTACTGGGTTTCATAGGAGAAAAGACACTTGTTCAAATAGATTTGAACCACTCCGTAGTGGTTTAGTGCTTTAGACGGCACCAACTCGTCATCCGGTAGCAAATTCATTTGGCTCTTGAGGCCATTTACGTCTCGCCATCCCTTGCTACACCGCCACATACGCGAATTTCGAACGACCACGGATAATTGAAGCTTTTAACCGAAACGGAAAAAGTGAAAAAATAATTTATGTTATATAGTACTAACAACGTCCAACCAGTCGCATTGCGTATAAACGCACTGATCGCACAATCGATCTGGGCACGCTCTTCATATTTGCTTGGTAGAACTACACAATTAGGCAAGTCCAAAACGGTTATCTCGTTTAACTCCATAGGCTAGAACGAGATAGGTATAGTGCATTTATTTACACTTCGCTGCTACACACACAGCTGATTACTAGCATTGTCTTTGTATGCACCATGATAAAGAAAACATACAAATAAGAAAAAATATACAAAGGAAACTTAAATTGAGATTTTTCTCATCGTCTCTCCTCGTACTCGAGTCGTCTTAAGCTTCTTGACTTGGCTAAGTTAAAAAGTCGTCGTTCAATGCTAAGTGTAATGATTCTTTATAAAATCATATCTGGTCAAACTAATTCAAACTTCATTTTAAATAAGATTTTATTTAATGTTCCCCATAGACCAAATACGCATTTTGTGACTCTTAAATTGAATATTTGCGTTTCCACCGAAGTAAACTTTTTTTGTTGTTTAAATCTTCCATAAGTTATTACTTTCTTTATTTTTAAGGGAATATTGGGTCCGATGTAATTCATTACCAGTTTTCCTGAACTGTAGCAATTCAAGTCCATCCTTTCATTTTCGAAAACATTTATGTTCAAACCATTTTTAATTTATTTCATAAACAGCTTTGGGCTTTCGTTTGAACTTTTTCTGTCACATAGCTTTTGTGAAATTTTTTTTGTGTACGACTCCATGTCACGAAATTTTAGCACAAGCTTGGGTAGCAGATTCAACTCCTATTGACCAGTTGATATTTCATTAACCATTAGAAGCATCATCTTCTTCGTTTAAATATTTTTCAATTATAATTGGCGTTCCAGCTAGATTTCGGGTGTGTGATAAAATATCCAGAACTATTCAGGTGATTTTTTTCCTTTGAAATTATAAAGTTCCATACCATGGGAAATTTCTAAATTTGATTTCATCTTAATAGTCCAGGAAGATTAGTCAAATAAGGGCAAGAGTCTCGGAATGAGAGATAGCTATAAACTTGTATAAACCTTTATTTTGGCACCCTAAAACTTGCCTCATAACCTACTTATTGTAGGGTGTCCGCGACTACAGATATTTCAAGGTCTAAGGTCAAAAAATCGATTTTTTTACACATTTATTGCAAATATCTCGTTTCCTATGGGTGTTATGCTATTTGTATTTATTATAAATATTGTCGAGGATTAAATTCTCTAAAACTTTTGTTTAAACCTTTTTTTTATATCGAACCATTTTCGAAATAGTGGGCAGAGCGCGCAGGGTTTAACTATTCAGAGTATCATTCGAGCTCAACCTGTAGTCCCGATTAAAAACATGCCGTATAAAGATTATAAATTATTGATAAATATATAATTCTAAATAATTTGCATTTTTTATTAACTATTACGTTATAATTAATAATTTTTTTCAATAATTCAGTATATATTAATTTAATAACACTTACCTACTCGTGTAATTATAAAGTTATTAAGGGAAATACTTTAATTATTTTTTTAATTCTAATCTTATTTATACTAATTACTTCCTAACTAAATAAAAATAAAAGAATTAAATTTTGAATTAATGTTTTTATTGAAAAATACCATTTCATACATTTATGAACATTGAAATGTCTACCTGGCAACGGTGCGATATCTCTCGACATTCCATATAACCAACTCCGTTTAAGTTTTTTTCTGTGAATGCTTGATGATCGTGTAGATTTTCGACTTGAACTTTACTGTATCCAGGTAGAATTGGTTTTTCATAAACTTGAAGAGATACATGTGATATGGCTGCCAACTCTTTCGCACTTGGTTTGGTTGTGCATTTTTTGTATCTTTTCATCGTAGATAACAGCATTTTTTGAAGTTACTATCTTGATCATTCCCATAACATGAAGAGTATGGACATTTATATCGGCATTGTCTCCAACATATTATACAAGTGCACCTGACTCTTTGATAAAATACGAGGCTGTGGATGATAAACTGCTGAAATTTCATACTGTACAGTATTACTATAAGAAGCTGCAAATACCAAACTAGATAAAATATCCAATAGTCTTCTAGATCCATATCTTCTGTGAAGAAATACAGAAAGGCTTAATAGTAGCTGTGACGAAAAAGAACGCTCCCGGATGGCAGCCATTATTGCATGGCTTATTGAAGTACATTTTGTTTACTGTTTTCTTTCCTTTCCTTTACTGTTTTTTTGGATGACTTCTTCTAAGAAATACAAAAAAGTTTTTTGAATTTCTTGGTTAACATCATCCAACATTTTACTGGGAGGCGGATAAGATTTAGTTTCAACATTGGATGATCGAATGTCTCTACAATTCTTAGTATTTCTGCTTGAGGATTTAAGTTTTTATTATCGTACCAAGCTTTTTGCTAATGTAATCACTTTTCATGCACTTGTACAGAGGTTACGGTTTTTAAATAATCAATAAGACCGTCGTTTCGTTCGATACTTGCAGTTCTCAGAGTTTTTATACCACGCACTACATTCACTAATGATTCACCTTCCAAATCTGACTCTTTACATATAAAACACAAATTATCCATAACTCTTAAAATTGTACGTCCGTCGTGAGTAAGCAATTGAACATCTGTCCTTGGCTATAAATAGATAACAAAAATAAAAACATTAATTAAAAATTTAATTCTTTTCTTTTTATTTAGTTAGGAAGTAATAAGTATAAATAAGATTAGAATTAAAAAAATAATTAATAACTTTATAATTACACGAGTATGTAAGTGTTATTAAATGAATAGATACTGAATTATTGAAAAAAAAAATATTAATTATAACGTAATAGTTAATAAAATATGCAAATTATTTAGAATTATATATTTATCAATAATTTTATACGGCATGTTTTTAATCGGGACTACAGGTTGACCTCGCAGAAAATTTTTTGTTTTATTTGTGCCACTTACTTTGATAATTGAAATGACATATTTCCAGGCATTCTCCACAAACTATCGGTTCTCTCTGGTGCAGAAAATTTTGCTTGATTCCGTGGTTTTTGCTGCTTTTTTGTTGTTTGCTTCAAACAACATAATGTTTTGTCATACGATATAGAGTTTTGAGAGACTCCCAGCCATCTCAACTTGAGTTGTCTTAACATAGGCAAATTCCGAATATATTTACTAATTTGTTGTTCTTTCTACTACAACATTGTAACTTTTTGTCCAATTGGCCATACAATTTTGGAAATTGAATAAACTATCGAATACTAATTATACTTGTTCGCTAAAAATTCGATGAAATTTGAACTTTCATCAGCCATTTTCATTCTAGCGGTTTATTGATGATTTCGATAGTTCACCATCGAAAAATACAAATATACCGTTAGATGAATGGACCAAATAAAAAAAATAAAAAATACAAGTAAAATCGTTAAGAGAATATAAAACAATTCAGACGAAATTTTATTTATTTTTATACACAATAGTTCTTACATACACTTTGCCTAACTTAACTAATATAAATAAATAGAATAAGTTTAATTAGTAAATAAAAAAGTAAATAATACGATTTTAATAAGTTTTTATAATAAAAAACCTATTGGAGCAGAAATTTCGAGGCAAATTATTTTGTAGACGTAGAGCTCTATTAATAGGCTCGGCTATTGCGTAAACTTTGAAATGAAGAAAAGTGAACAAGAGAAAAATAAAAAAAAAAAAAAAAATTTTAATCGTATTGTAAAACATAAACGTGGGTAGTGAGTTTGCGACCATCCATAAGAGCTTATATTGACTTAAATAAAGAAGTTTTTTATACGCATTTCAAGCTAATATTGACCTAAATAGAGAAGTTTTCCTTACAAAAGCATGAAAGTGGGGGTTATTCCAAAAATAGTCGTGACACGCAGATTGGTACATGCATATGAATAAAAAGTATCCATATTGAAGATAAAGAAGATTTTCATACAAAAACACAAAAGTGGGCGGTGGGTTTGTATCCAGGCTACCCCAAAAGAGGTCGTGGCATGTCAATATGAATACACCATAAACTTGGGTCTAAAAAAAGCGTAAATACTGACATTGAGCCAGAAATCTAGAAATACAGTCTAAGAAAAATTCACAGCAACTATCAGACGGACAAACTTACATGGATAGACTCTCGTCTTGACGAGTATATGCGTTACAAACCTTCAAACAAACTAAAAATACCATTTCACACTATGTGTGCAAACGTTTCAAGAATTTCTTTCTTCTTCATGATATTATCTCGCCGTTGCCACTTTGTAATTTTCATGGGGTGAGAGAAAATGTCAGTCTGGTAGCGAGAACTCGAATTTGAATTCGAGAATGCTTTCTTTCGTTTTCAGTTTCCAAGTGCGTGCCTTTTACTTATATACCAAATCTCATCCATTTTCGTGTTTTATCTTATACCTAAAGTTAATCAAGTTTCTTATGCGATTTGAATTGCCTGTATACCAGATCTGCGGGGGTAACTCGTTTGAATCGTTTGTTTTGTTGTCCTATTGTCATAATTTTCGAGTGTGGAAAATCGAAGCTTGTGTTTTTGGCTGCAATTGCGAATCGTCTCGGCTACAGTGTCTACATTAAGGTCTCGGTGAATAACTTCGTTGGGAACATACTATGATTTGTGATTACACACGTCAACATGGTTTAGTTATTGGAAAGCTAAGGGTCATTTCCGAAGTAATTTGCTGCGTAGAATCCGAATCTGGGTGCAGGGTTCAAACAATTTTTGTGGTCTGTCTCTCCAGTTATATCATTTAGTACCACTCTAAACTAAACCACTCTAACTAAACCATGTTGACCTGTGTTATTGTCTCCAAGGCTTAACGCAAATGATAATGACGTCGAATGGATATATTTCGTAACTTCGAATTGCCATAAATTTGGAAAAAAATAACTTTGCAAATCATAATTGATCTCTTGAACTCTTAAATTAAAGGGTAAGATTGGTACTAAAAGATGTAACTGGAGAGACAGACCACAAAATTTTTTGCACTCTTTATATAACCCCAAAAGTAGGAAAAAACGCCGTTTTTCGGGTACATAACCTCAAATATTTCAAAATCCTGACGTGATGGGCCAATTCTGACCCCTCAGCTTTCCAACGACTGACAATGTCCCCGGTATTTGTAGACCTGTGTTATTCTTAATATCTCTCTCTCTCTCTCTCTCTGTATAATTTCAATATTATATTTGCTGACCGTGTCTCAAATTTCTGCACCGTATATGTATATTGGGATGAAAATAGCCTTATATATTAGAATTTTGTTGTAAAGCATTAGTTTTGATTGTCTAACCAAAAAACCGGAGAGTTGTCCAAATTTCTATCTCATTTTGTTTCGTTTTTTAACTATGTGGTCTTTCCAGATTTATTTAATGTCGATCTTAAAGACGAGCTACTTAGCGTAGTTTTAAGGGTTGATTTGGATCCCGTTAATTGTCAGTGACTTTATGATAGGACGTCTATTGGAGTATACAACATACACGTATACTGTCTTCTCGATATTCATCTGAATGCCCCATTTTTTAAACCAGCCTGTGGCTATATTGACATCCTTATTGGATGATAAAAGCACTGCATTATCTGCGAAAGTTCCAATCATGTTCCAAGTAGGAATATCCGCCGTGGAAAGTAGATAGAGCAGCTGGTCTAGCACGCTACCCTCTGAACTCCTGCTGTCGTTGGCATCATTTGCGAGGATTCATCTTTATATTTAATAAAAAACTTACGATATTTTAGGTAGCTTTTAGTGAGACAGTACAAACTATTTGATAGTATACCTTGGAGTTTGTGCAGCAACATCAGGAAGGGCGGCCGCACATACTTTTTTGTTATCAATATCAGAAGATATTTTATTAACAATTCGGTGAACTTGCTGAACCGTTGAGTATTTCCGTCTAAATCCGAATTAGTGGCTTTGTATTGCTCCCTGTTGGTATATATTATTTTATTAATCGATCGGATAAAAGTCGTATATTTTTGAGATTTGCAATAGACTGATCGGTCAGTAAGATGTTGGCTGAGTGACGTCCTTATTAGGTTTTGGGATTGCAATTATTTTTGCTACTTTCCATACTCGAGGAACATTTTGTATATTGCACAGTTATTGTTGTTTGAAGCATCTGTATGTACAATTGAATGTACAATTCTGCAGGTCCATTGGTTGTTTCATCATTGATTTCAACTTGGAAAGGTCATAGTGTTATTCAGAAAGATTTTGGTTATTTATTGAAGCTAGTTTCCCAGATGGTGTAGTTTTGGCTTGGAGTTTGTTTCCCGTAGGATATTTCAAGGTGCATAAGTCTATTAGTATTTGTACTAAAAGAAGGATTAATTGTTGGTACTTTAGAAATATCTAAGTTGTTCGACACATATTTTTTTCGAAGAGCAGGGAATCGTTGTATTTGAAGCGCCTTGTAGACCATACATCCTTTGTAGTTAGCAGTGTATTGCTCTCCACATAGAGCACATTTGATTTCTTTGTTACTAAAAATACAGTCATGGTTTTATGTGGACTGTCACACTTTACGCATACAGGGTCTTTCAAACAGTAGTTTTTAGTATGTCTATATTTCTGGAGGTTGATACTTTGAGCTATTGCTCTTTTTTGTCGAGGAGGCTCAAAACTAATTTTACAGGGCAGTAGGTGATTTACATTGTATATATCTTTATTATTTTCTTTAGTTCTGAGTTCTATAGAAAATAGTGAAAGTGGTTGTTTTGTGTCGCTTTTCTTAATGTTGAAGATATTGAAAACTTCGTGTCCTAGCTCGGCGAGTTCACGTTTAATTTCTTCCTGGTCTGATTAGTGGTGCATGTTCCTTAAAATTACTCTGAAACCTCGTTCTGCTTTTGGTTGAAAAGTGTAAAACTGTGTTTGTTTTTCTTTCAGGAGCTTTATAAAAGCAGTGTATTGATCAGATTCAAATGCCTGAATTTTAATTTTATTATTTGCCAGGACTTATATTTCATATTTAATGTCTGTGTTTTTAAGAGCTTCTGCGGATGAAGCAGCTGAACATTTTGGATGTAAATAGGTGGTGGTTTTGGATGTTTCTTGTTTACAGGTTTTGTGAGCGTTTTTTCAACTGGCTAGGATTTGATCGTTCTATGAGTTTTGGGTTTTTGCTACTGTTTATTTAATTGCGTTTGGTTCGGAGAATAACGAGTTCTTTTTTGTAGCACTTGTTTTGTGTTGTAGCTATTTTCTCTTACAAAAGTTACCTGTATGCTTGTTATTGCAGTCCTACTCAAAATAAGAATTGAGGAAGACGATATTGTTGTGAATGCAGCTGAGCATGCGAGGGTAGTAGCAGTTGATTTTGTTGCAAAGTATGTGGGACTTGCGATGGTGGGGATTGTTGAGTGCAGTGTAGTTTGTGAAGCCAACAGGCATCTGTTTAGAGAGCACATACTTGCTGTGCTAGTGGAGATAAGCGGTGAAAGTGGTGTTTTTGCAATGGTAGAAAATATGCAGTCCTGGTCCTTCTAATTTTATAGCAATCTCGTTTTAAGGCGTAAATAATCGGCTCATTGACACATTCCATTTAATTGTATGTGATTTATTATAATTTATTAAAGAACACCCTGTATAAAACGATAAGGAACAGCAAATATCCTCTCGTGTCTATTTAATAGACTGCTGAGGAAAAGTTGGACCTTACATATACCACTCTGATGGCAAAAGTGAAACAACAGCATGACTTTTTCAGTGTTCTATGCTTCACTTTTTCACTCAGTTTGTCATATGTATTTCGTATGTACAAACCAAAATTTCAATGCACACAATGGTTTTTAGAATTCCGTACCAAAGGGTAAAATGGAACCCTATTACTAAGACTCCGCCGTCCGTCCGTCTGTCTGTCCGCATGTCACCATGCTGTATCTCATGAACCGTGATAGTTAGACAGTTGAAATTCACAGATGATGTATTTCTGTTGCCGCTATAACAACAAATATTAAAAAACAGAATAAAATAAATATTTAAGGGGGCTCTAATACAACAAACGTGATCTTTTAGCGGATATTTCGCTCTCTCTCGCACATACCAATCAAGGTCTGTATGTGCGAGAGTGATAAATGCAATGCTGTATATTTATAGGGGCCTTCTATTCTTTAGTGTCCATTTTTAAACTTGAAGTAATATCAAATATTATTCGACGCTTAAACCCATGTTTATTGAATACCTTATTCTATACTAAAACGTATCTGAGTCAAATGAAAAATGAAACGCTGAATTTGAGAAATGTTAACTATATTTCAGACTGGGGTGATCCGATATAATATGTTTTAACATTTTCAGAATGTACGTTTGAAGACCTTTATACATAACAAATTTTCTGAATGTCTGTTTCAAGATCCTTTTTATTGTACATAACACGTTTCGATCGGACTTATCAGTAATGCGCGTGGACTACCGTCCACAGTGATTAGTATATGATTAGTGCATGGAAAGTGAAACTGATTTCAATTAAGTATCATAGTTAATTATGAAGAACGTATTATGTACACAAAAAGAAAAAGTATGAAGTACCCAATTCCACCGTCTTGGCGCAAATCTTCTGCATTGAATTCTACACCATGATGAAATACATATATTGAGGTGTTGTAGTTAATTTTAAAGGATATTTTTCGATTTTTGAGCGTTTATTTAATAATATGCTAAAATGTATATTATTCAAAGTATTGTCCATCGTTAGCTACAACATTTTCCCATCTATTTGGCATCATATGGATTACGCGTCGGCTCGTCTTATGAGGCAATCCACAAATCGACGCATTTTTTGGTATCCTCGTAAAACGTTTCCTTGACGGATCTTGCAACATGTGCCCGAGCGTTGTGTTGTTGAAAACCTTGTCGTGTCTTTTGGCATATTCCGGACGTGTTTGCTTCAATGCTTGGCTCAATTGCAGCGATTGTTATTGGTAACGTTCACCAGTGATGGTTTGGTTAGGTTGCAGCAGCTCATAGTACACAACACCCTTCTGATCCGATCAAATACAGAGCAAGAGCTTGGCACCATAAATAATCGGCTTTGCCGTCGATGTTGATGCCGTAATGGATAAACTTTTCATCGCCAGTGACAATGCGATGCAAAAAACTCCGCCGATTCTTGCGTTGAAGCAGCTGTTCACAAGTGAAAAATCTCTTTCGACGTCTCTTGGCTTTAAATCGTACGGTTCTGACAATTCTTCGTCTTCAAACTTTTTGGGCTGGCCCGGACGTTCTTTGTCCTTCGTATCAAAATTACCACTTTTAAACCGCCGAAACCAGTACTCACAAGTTGAAATCGATGGAGCATAGACCCCGTAAGCCTCACAGCTGCTTTTTTCTTCAAATGAAAGCACAAAAGCAAACCTTCCCACAAATTTCGTTTTGTAGGAACAAAATTCGACATGTTCACAGAGCAAAAAAAAAAAACACTTTAGTGGAATGTAATTTTCATACTGAAAATTTGAGCTTATGAAGTAGGCTTTTGAATATATTCACAGGTTTAAACGATGCGATTTAGTGCTTGTTACGCCATCTCTTATGAATACTGTAAAACTAATTCCAACAACACCTAATAGCAACTGACATAACATATTTTTTGTTTTGAAAACTTAATTCAGACATTTGAGACAGCGAAGTCTGTTATTTTAACATTCAAGTCATTAGCAAGAAAGGGATCTGCAGCAATCAAGCTGTTGAGAGTACGGGACTTTTTATTAGAAATATTATTTCTAATGCATAGGAAATCGTGAAGTTCCTGCCAATTATATTCGCTAGGACTGAATCAGGAAGAACGTAGCTGGACCATAATTTTCTACCATACAATCTAAATGATTTTTTGGTAGTTTCCAGAACTGTTGTGTGTTGCGCAGACGGGCGAATATTGTTGACAAATTGTTATTAATTTCGGTATTATTTTGTGTCATATCTATAAAACTCCCTGTATTAAGGTTTTTAGTTGATGATGTTACATTAAGTTTATGAAAGATACCTGAAATAATTTGTAGAATATTCGTTTGATTAAAAATAAAGAACAGGTACAGGTGCTGATTCATTCTAAATTGGCTGTGCTTTGACTGTATAATCCATTTAGTACATAATAATCAGCTGGTTGTATTTTTTCAAAAAATATCAGGAAAGCATTTAAGATCCAAATTTACATCATGATTATCAATGCTTTCATCAATCACTTTTAAAAGATGATATACTGTTGCAAGCTCTGCACATATTTTACTTTCAATAACCGGATGTATGGTCATATTTTCATAAAACTCATCACAAATCCGTTTTTGGGTAAGCATTTTTGTTTCATTATGCACATTTCCTTTAAATTCAGTCACCTCATCATTTGAATCAAGTTCACGTATACATTCGACATTAACTGAAATATCATTCAATATTGCCTATGCGTTGTATGGAAGTACAATATCGTAGTACAATGGATTATTTTGTTTGAACCATTGAAGAGCATTAGGTATATATATTCTTAATGTCTATAAGTGACTGCCATACATGCTTTTTATTATTTGGTATGCCACGTACAATGATAGTGAAATATTGATCTTTTAGAATAGGTTCTTATAGATTTGGAAGTTTTTTTAAACTATTTTCAAGGGGTAAAGGCAAGTGAAAAACACGACCATTTATTTTTTAATAACGTGTGACTTAAGTCGGCGCTTTTTATGTCCACCCATAACAGTATCCATTCTCGCAATTACTTGAAATGCTTATGCCCGTTGAATGAAAAGTTGTTCAAACTCATTTAAATGAGAAATACATTTAGGCTCTGGATCAAACTGAACGTTGTTTAGCAAACATGTAGTTGGTAGCAATCAGTTTATAATTTTTAATAAGCTATAATTATAGAGCTTCTGATCGAGAATATGCGAATCATCTTTGTAATAGTATAATAGATCTTGAAAATGCTCAGATATATCACACATATTATTTGGGATGCAATTCAACTTATCTTTGCTACATAGCTTTAAGCAAAAAAATGCATAAATGATTTGGCCAATTACTCCCCTTTTTTCTAAGAGATTCAACGGTTTTATAATATTGGTCATATACTTCGCTCTCGTTATTATAAGAGCATAAATCTACCATAAATGCACTTGATTTTGATAGTGTGTTTGCTTTTCTCTTTGATTTCTGTTATGTCGTATGTGCTTATAGTAAGAGAGCCCAAACGGGGATTTGCGCGTCAGTAAATCATATGGGAGAAACCTTGTACCCTGTAATGTACCCCTACCATATATGAACTCTTAATATAGACGGGTACGTTGGGGGCAACCCGTCAGATTAGGAAAAAAAAAATCGATCATCAGAAAAAGTCGAGCGCGTCAGATGAAGACAAGGTAAGTTAAGTACATGCAGAAAAGTGTATGTGAGATTATCATCCCGATTGAGCCTCCATTTGTGAGATTCCAATATACATTGATGATATTCGGGATGATGTGTATTTCGGATTATTTATTTAATATAGTTTACACTTATGCATATAGTTTTAATAGTATTTGTATTTATAATTATTTATCCGTAATTATAGTTTTTGTTATAAATTTATTTACAACTCAATGTCTTTGTTAATACCTTATTTCGGCCACAGTCAACCTTCTTAATTGCAAGCTACACAACGACTAAATTCTCAGTTCCCATCGGTCAATTTGCCTACTCAGAAAGACCTGCCGCTTCGTGTCAGTCTCCCACTCTGGACTACTGCGCTACGTTCTTACTCTTATACAGTGTGCTCTCAATATAATTTCCCACATTCGGCCCCCCTGACAGATCATTCGACCCGAATGGATCTATCCACGCCTTCATGTATTCTGAAACCATAGATGTCTTGCAAGGTCCATCAGTGTCACCTAACTTTTCAACATCATACCTGCCGTGTTTCTCTAGAGACCCGAATGGAGTGGAGTTAGAAAACGTTGAATTTCTTTCTTGTCATTAGGTATCGGAAAACTAGATATGGCGATAGTCTTCTCTTCACTCGATTTTATGGTACCATTCTCAACAATGTACCCCAAAAAATTAACCTTCCTCTGCAACAACTGGCACTTGCTCCAATTTATGCGCAATCAATTCTTAGCAGCTACTTCCAACACTCTTTTAAGATTTACCAATCCTTCACCGACATTCGTGCTTGGAATGATTACATCATCCATGTAAACAACAATGTCATTGTTTTCGATCAACTCTCGCAAAACCGCCCTTTTAAATCGAGTAAACACCGCTGGCGAGTTTGATATTCCAAACGGTATTTACAAGAATTCATACTGACTGCTATGAGTTATTAATGAGGTATATTTCTGGGACTCTAGTTCAACTGGTACATGAAAGAATCCGTTTGTCAAATCTAGTGTAGTGAAAATCATTTTGCCTTCCAACTTTTCTAATATTTCACTATCCATCTGTGCCATAGGAAAGTTGTCGCGAATTATTTTCTAGTTCAATTACCTATAGTCACAGCATAGACGCATCTTCCCATATTTCTTGGCTACCAGCACTACAGGTGAGGCGTATTCGGACTGAATTTTTGGTCACAATAAGCTAACCGCCTTGGATGTTGATACACCGGCACCTCATCTGTCAACAATATTTTCATTTTGACAGGCGCATTTAAATTTCGTAAAGGCTTATAAGTTTTTACTAAAGATTTAACAATAATTGCCTGCTCTTGATTCACTTGCAACAAATCCATTTCCACGCCTACTTCGCCATTTGGTACTGAGCATCCATATCGCTTTGAATTCATGCAACAACTCAGAACAGGAACATTCTATTATTCAACCCTTCGTTCTTGACATCTTTACTTCCACTTGGAACTCTGCGCAAAAATTCTGTACCATCTTTAGTCACTCTCATGTGTACACTATCGAAAATGGTCCTGCCCAAAATCGCTTCAAAATTCATATCTTCATCTGGAGTCACATGAAACGCAATCTTCATCTCAATGTCATCAATCCGCACTGGTATTGTAAAACTACCAAAAGTCAAAACCTCACTGTCACCTATACCGGTCAAACAGTTTTCACGCCCATTCAATTTCACTGCACCCAATTTTAGGAAAACATTTCTACGAAGCAAACACAAATCCGCGCCAGTGTCAACGAGTCCATTGAAAACAACTCGCGAATGCACAGCTGACTTTAGTTCAAGACCTGAAGAAGTGAATATGCTTAATGGCTTCAACGGACCACGTGCCTTTTGGTAGACCTCTATCTGCCTTTTCAGGTCTTTAATATTTGTAGCCTGGTACAGCAATGCTTTATTCACTTTATTATCTGGAATATCCTCTTCAAAATACTCAATCAAGCTTTCATCCTCCAAATCAATCGGTTTTGCAATTTCTATTAAAGCGTAAAAAAATTCCTTCATCCATTCTTTGCTGACGTTTACTTAGTTCCTGTGCACTTCTGCAGACGACACTTTCAACTTGAATTCTTCAGTTAACGCTGATTTTAATGAATCCCAATCTGTAATATCTCGCTGACCACGTACAAATGATTTAGCAGCCCCTTTTAGTAACTGTTTTGCATATATAAACAACTGCAGCTTACTCCATTTTACTGTAACCGAACATTCCTCTAGCTTACATATCCACTGATTAACGCCAGGCGAATTTGTGCCAGAAAAATGTGGCACGCTACCCTCCACATCCTTCAGAGTAAACCATGATCTTTCTGTTTCTGGCTCTACAGCAGGTGTATTCACTACTACAGGTGTCACTACCTCCTCTACTTCACTATCGTAATCTTAATCTTCATCATCTTGAAATCCGTAATGAGCTAACAACCGGTTCTGCAAATCTCTCTTTACCCCCCTCGTGCTTAACTCAAGTTCTGCTAACTTCTCCTTTAGTTCTCTTACCCGAAGTACTATAATCTCGTTGATCTACATCTTACCAAAATGAAATTAATTAAATATGTCGTAAACTCTAACTTAGTGTACAAATTTTGTTAACTTAAGCAAATATCAAAGTTATATAGAGTCAATGTTAAATATGCTTATCTACTGTTATTTTAAGCGTCAACACTGTAGACTTAATGGTCAATGTTATGTTAAACGACTGTTTTAAACAAACAGTTAGATTACATTAACTACACTATGTTAGTTACTTCTGCATATCAAGCGGCTGTTTGCTTACATACAATACTTCCTTGTCGCTAATACGCACCAGCCCTTCTGCCTACGTATCGCCAATACACGAACAGCTTCTTTGTATCGAAGTACAGCTAACTCTCTGGTTGATTACTTCTGCTCTTGTCGTTAATACGCACCAGCCCTTCTGCCTGCATACCGCAAATATACGTACTTTGTACTGAAGTATAGCTTACTCTCTGCTTACTTCCTTCTGTTCTCGCAACCAATCAAAATGCAAACTGCATCGTCATCGAACGAACGGAATTTTCACATTCCTTCATTCACACTTTCCAGCAGTTACTAAATTTGCTGGCTTTGATTCGTTGTTGCCCACCAAGCTGCTTGCCGTTATTTTCCTGTACCGTCGCGTCTCACCATCAACGTCTGTTGTTGTCGATCTCTTACTCACGCTCTTGTAGTTCTGTATGTGTGTAGCGCGCCTCTGTTTTCCGTTACAGCATTCTCGTCGTTTCCATTCCTTTCGCAGCGTTTTGTTTCTAATTGACATACACACACAACACTTGCAGCGCCTCTTTTTTTTATATATCGACTCTCTGATGCTCACGCTCGCACTTATATGTTGTTATCAGTGCTTCAATGATTATCAGCAAATTGTTGATGCAATATGCTTCAAGTTTTTAATGCTCACAGCAGATCATGCACTTTTCTTCTCCACTGCTATGGGCTTTAATTTCGGCTGAGCCCTAATTTGTGAGATTATCATCCCGATTGAGCCTCCATTTGTGAGATTCCAATATACATCGATGATATTCTGGATGATGTGTATTTAGGTTTATTTATTTAATATAGTTTACACTTATGCATATAGTTTTAATAGTATTTGTATTTATAATTATTTATCCGTCATTATAGTTTTAGTTATAATTTTATTTACAACTCAATGGCTTTGTTAATACTTTATTTTGGCCACAGTCAACCTTCTTAATTGCAAGCTACACAACGACTAAATTCTCAGTTCCCATCGGTCAATTTTCAGAAAGACCTGCCGCTTCGTATCAGTCTCCCTATCTTGACTACTGCGCTCTCCCTCTCAGTGGCTGCGTTCTTACTCTTATACATATATATTTCAACAATCTGACAATTTGATCGTGGCATAAGGAAATGGACGAGTCACAAAGTTGTAAAAAAGAAAAACGTCACCTCGAAATACACGAGCGCGATTGATTTTTTTTTATTTTGTAAGAAATCCTATTAGGATTAGGAAAAACATATAATCTGACGTTTTTCATGTGGCGATGTAGCTAAAAACATCAGTAAAAGATGAAGCGTATAGATGCTGAAAACAGTGAACGGATGGAACAATTTCGCCAATTTTTTTGTTGTGTTTATTATTGTCAGGAGAAGGTTCATAAAAAAAAAATTAAGAAAGTTGAGCGGAACATTCGAAAATTTCGAACATTTGCGTGGTAAAAACTATTTGTGAATTAAAAAGTGCTATTATGTTTTAATCGACGTTTATTATTGTCAGATTTACAATATCCCTTCATATAATTGTCAGATTATCATTTAGGACGACTAGGAAATCAGGTTGAACCGTCTGTATAAAAATCTGACGCACTCGAGTATTTCAAGGTCACATTTTTTTTTACATTTTCATGACTTTTGGTCATGTCCAAATCGTCAGCCATTTGAATATGACACTTTTTTGAGTTCACTCAACATTCCCTCTGAATATCTGACACGCTCGAATAATTTTTTTTTCTACCCCTTTTTACGGCCACGCTCCACTAGTTAATCGTCAGATTAATATCTCTCGGTTATCAGAACGACAAAGCGCGTATACACTATGAATGTCTGACGCGCTCGAGTATTGCCATTTGACTGTTTTTTTTTACATTTTTGAAAATTTGTACACGCTCTTCTCCCCACTAAAATGGAAAACTTTTTTCGTTTTAGAACCTAATCTTCTCAATCCAATGGGTCCCCATGACGCTTTAGTAACTGCAAATTTAGAATCCCGGGCTCCCCTACTATTAAAGACTTTGCTAAAAAATCGTACATTTCCCATAATGCTCACGATTAAATAAATCAATTTAACAATTTGTCTTATGAATGGAAAATGTGGCGAAATGCGTCTTAGGAATAACAAAACCGAATTGCAATTGCTTGCATTTTTATAACAAATATTTTAATATTATCAAATATATTATGCACACATTCTGTCTGGCCACATTTAGAATTTGAATTTGAGCAAATATCAATATTTTTGAAAAAAGTTTTTTGTATCAGAATGTTTCAAACTAATATAAACTGTAACAAATGAAAGAAAACTCATTGTTATAGTAATCTTTATCGAATTTGCAAATTTCAGCATTATAGAGCCATTTGATCATTGTATTTTGCTGATTTTCGAACATTTTTTGCAATTAAAACTGTCTGTCGTTTAAGTATATTGTATGTTGCACTAGTAAAGTATGTTTCCTTCAGAGTGCCGGTTATGCATTGATTCATTTGGAGTACAGTCAGCTTTTAATTTAGAAGCTGTTAAATTTTCCTTCAAATCAAGCACGTTTTTGCAAAACAAATTTAGGATTGTCTCTCTATAATGCAAAACTTTGGAAACGTATTTTTCAGTTTCCACAAAGTATATATATCACTACAATTCTTCAATCGTGCTATTATATCAACAATATTTTTATTTATTTAAATTTAAATTCTGTCACATATGTATAAAAACGCTCACAAGATGGCTTAAGAAAGGGTATTGAAAAATCGATTCAACAGATGTTCAAGTTTTCTTCATATTAACATGCACGTGTATTAAGCACCGATGACAATACAATAATTTCACAATTTTGACCTAATATCCTGACCAGGATCATCAGGATATTTTATTTGTTTGTGGATCATGTTCTATTCCGTTCCATTCCGTTCCATTTCGTTTCGTTTGTTTCATTGTGCTACCCACTTACTTACCCAACAACTTAATACATATGTTGATGAGAACGGCGTATGTTATTTTTAAAAAAATTATAGTTCAAAAAAACTCGTTAATAGTAATGTGAAAGCGTTAAAGTTGTGAAAGTTAATTTTCTGTTAATCACTTAATTCTCATTTTAAACTTATTCAAAATTATTTTTTACTTTTTAGTTAAAGCGTGTTTTTTAGTTTTTTTAAACTATAATTTTATTTTCAAAAAACTTTTACTAATATTTATTTATTTATTTTTTTTTTCAGGTATGTTCGCTGCATCAAGCCGAATGTTGATAAGCTTCCAAATTCATACAATAAGTCCTTAGTATTGGATCAACTTAAGTATTTGGGAATGTTGGATATAATACGGATACGACGAGAGGGATTTCCTATTCATTTAAGTTTTAAAGATTTTGATTTAAAATATAAATGTTTAGTGAAAAACAAAAAGCAATCGTTTTCACAGGAAGAAATTTTAAATATTTTTAATGAACTCAAAGTGTCTACAAATGAATGGCAAATTGGAATCTCCAAGGTTTTTTTGCGAACAAAGGCCTACGAGCCATTGGATGATAAACGAAAAGAAGTTACAAAGATTAATGCGACAATTATTCAAAAATACTGGAGGCGCTTTATACATTGGAGAAATTATGCACGGATTAAATCAGCAGCAGTAAAGATTCAGCACGCATATATTGGGTGGAAATCGAGAATTCAATTTCTAAGAATGAGACGATCAGCAATAATTATTCAAAGTCGACTTCGCGGAGTGTTTGCAAGAGAGGTACATACTTCTTTTTGTCTTTTTTATAGAAAATTCAATTATGTACTCGTACAGTTTTATAATTGTGGTCGCGTTTATTCGTTAATTGTCCATTACGATGGACTATTAACATAATAGGAATACAATACAATACTAAAAGAAATACAAGGTTCTTTCCAAGGTAAGAAGAACTTTTGGAACTCTGCAATTTCTGGTGCCGTCGCATAAATGCATGTTTTTTATCTTCCATTCAAAATTTCATGACATGTGGTCCACTGAAAGCGAAATTGTTACGTCTGAAGTGATAGTATGTTTCTGTTTTCGACACAAAAGTAAGCATCGAACAAAGAGCCAGTATTAAGTTTTGTTTAAAACTTGGTAAAACTTTTACAGAAACTTTTCAAGTTTATGGTGATCATGTTTATGATGTTTATGATCAACATGTTCGCTAACCGTTGTAAGCGTGTCATCCACATAATGTAGTATAAGCGTATGGTGAAGGAGAAAGTCAATGTTCAAGTTTGAAGTCTCCAGGTCTTATAGTTCCTGAGATCTGTTGTTTCATTCAGAAAAAATGATGACCAGTCTTTTGACCACCGAGTTGGTGCGATTTAACTGCTTTGGATAAAAATCTCTTGGGTTACATGAAGTCATTGGTTTATGCGAACAAACCTGCTACTTCGGACGACTTAGAAAACGACAGTGTGCGAACCATTGCCAAGGCACGGCCCCATTGCTTAAAAAAGCGTTTTATAGATTTTTATCTTCGTACTTCGAGAGAGGATACCAAGTTCAGATAAGGCGTTGAAAAAGTTCGTTCTTATCGGCGTGTCAAAAATAAAAAGCCTTACAATTGTGGTGTGTGTCTTTGTTGAACTGATGGGTCTTCTCCATAATTTGTCGTAGAGTTAAAATTTGGTCACTGGACGACATATTTGGTCTGAAGCCACACTGATACTGCCCCCCACTGCAATCCGTGTATGACTCCAGCCAAACAAACAGTAGGCGGGACAGAATTTTATATCCAATTGGTAGGATTTTTATTGTACGGCATTTCGCGCAAACAGCGGGGTCTTCTGTTTTGAAGATGGGACATTGGTACATTCATTGAGAATGCATTCATTGGACCATATCTGTTATGTTTTATATTTAGTGCTCTTTATTTGTATAACATTATGAAATTGAATTTTTATAGCATTCGCTCCATTAAATGGCATAACAAATTCATCAGCTTTCCATAGAAGACCCGTCTCAAATCGCTCGTGCACGCGTGTTGTTGCATTCTCCAGTATTTCTCTTGCTCGAACAACGCTGGCTGACTCTACATGCCGTGCTACATCACGCACACCAAGTTCAGCGTCTGCAATATATTGTTGAACTAATTCTTCAACACCATCGTTGCACTCATCGGCAAAATACGAGCCATAGTTTTTATGATCGTTATCATATCTATTTTTTCCACATACAACAAGTTTTGTCAAAGCGACCGCAGGTTGACACCAACCAGTCGACTTCATTCTTTTAGGCAACCCTAAATGCATATTGTCCAAACCAATCAACAGTTCTGGTTTGGCGTTATCATATTCTTCAATTGGACGATATATGGAGTGCAGCTCTGACATACAAATAATTTGCTTCGGTAAGCGCAAATTTTTCACAGTTCTGACCCCCATCAAATCGTATACAGTATAACCGCTCGTTCCGGAGATACCTATATCAAATTTCGATGATTGCTCAGTCATTTTATTGTTACCAAACCACTGCAGTGTAAATGGCTCCTTAGGTGCGCTCAAACCCAAGTGTTTGGCCAATTTCTCGTCCATCAGTAATACGGCTGAACCTGTGTCGAAGAATGCAAAACATTGTATGGTCTTTCCACTTGCGTGCAATCTCACTGGCAAAATTTTAAACAAACAACACATGTTTCCTTTGAAACATCATTTACTTCAACCTTTTTTGTATTATCGTGCAACAGTTGGTTACAATTCTTTTCACAATCTTTCTCATTGCATTTATGTTGAAATTTGCAACCGTTGCTGCGGTGACCTCTACCCAAACAATTAAAACACAAATTCTTTCGACGCACCACACGCCAGCGTTCTTGGCCATTCATTGCGATGAATCGTTCACACTTCCATAATTCATGTCTAGCCGTACAAACAACACAATTCGTTTCCGCAACAGCTCTTAGTTTAAGTACTTATTTGAGGTACGTTTATAATTGACCACGTCAACACAAGCTCTATTAATATAACGCGCCAACGTCTGTAGCCACTTGCTATACTCTCGAACGTCCACGTCCTCTCACCGGAATGTTTAGCCCAAAAGCGCCGCCAAAGTTCGTACTCTGGTAGCAAACTCTACTAATTTTTCAAAATTATCTTCGCGCACCTCTGGAAAGGCTCACACTTTCAATAACTGGATCTTTATCAACTGCTGCGATCTGCCTAAACGTTCTTGCATCGTGTCAATAACCTGATTTACATTTTTGCTATGTATTAGCAAACATTCTACTGTTTCACGTGCCTTACTCACAATTGCCTTTTGCAAACGTAACAAATTTTGCCTATCAGTATAGCCAGTTGTTGTTTTGTATGCCTCCTTAAACATAGGCCAAGCTTCTGTTGTCCCATCAAACTCGGGTAAATCATACAACTTACGCGGCGCTGTCACTTTTATTGCCGTTGTATATTTATCGTCATCCAAATTCATGACAGTCGATTCTCGCTCCTCACCATCAGCAATCGATTCCCCAGTTACCGATACATTTCCTTTCACTTCGTTGTGTGTACATACTGCATTCACTTTTTCCAATAAGAATTTTCTTTCTTTTCTGTTCGGCCATCTTTCTGCTTTCAGAAACTTCCGCGCGCAAATCTTGCATCTGACGCAACAGTTCTTGCATCATATTTTCCACACCCTTCTGTGTGTTCATGATTCCTTCTCTTTCCAACATTGTTTGCTCAATGCTATCGTTGTTGTTATCAGCGTTCATATTCTCAACCGTTGAACATGACGCTGCATGTCGGTATTGGCATCGATGACGCCGGCGCTGCGCCAGCTTTCTTGCCTTTACCCCTTGTCATCATCGCCACCGAATTACCCGCTTCACCATGCTTCCACTTCAAGCCGTCCAGTTGCTCACTCCAGCCGTTCGATGTCTCCTGTGACGCACTCCTGTCGCTCCGCAAAATAAAAAATGTTGTTGTCCTGCTACGTGAAGAAATGCTCATAAAACGATACCATGATTCACTTAGTAGTATATGATGCGGTGATACACAATTGGTTCTGTGTGTATGATTGTATGGTTTTATTTTATAATATAATATATGTTACAATTAGTAAATTTTACTTATAAACTAATTTGATTTTAACTCAGAAGACAGAAGTCTTCCTCCGTAACACAATAACATTTTAATTAAACTAATCTATAAAATATCAAACAAGAATTCATGTTCTAAAAATACCATTCTTATAACTAAAAATCCATGAACTAAATTATCCAACTAATATGATTTTCAAAAATTCAAATTAACGCTTATCAACTAATTTCTCGAGAACAATGGGCTTTCTTGATATGTATTGTTTCGTTTAAAATTTCATTTGGCTGACAACACCAAGTATGTTCGATCCGCCAGCTTCTTTCTTATGACTGCTCTTTTCCAATTTTCGTTCCGAAGAAATTTTATGTACACTTGATCGCCAATTTTTAGATTAGTCGGCATCGAAGTGTCTCTGTCAAAAAATCTTTTGTTATAACTACGACGTTTTTTATGTTTTCTGCTACCTTTGTCACAACCTTTTGCCTAATGTTTGTTGTATCGTAGCCATCTACAGAACAGCCGTTTAGCAGGACTTGATCCAATTTTGTTTGGAGTGTTTTTCCATACTAATAGTGATTTATAAAAGTCTGAGTTGGCCGCAAGTGACTTTTTTATTAGTGTTTTTGCAACTATCACAGTTGATTCTGATGTTTCGTGCTTAAATTCCAAGACAGATTAGAACCTTTTAGATTCAGCGCTTGTAAAATTTGTTCTGTTATCTGTTATTACTTTCCTTGGTATGTCATATCTTCCAAAATTTATTCGACATGCTCTTATTGTTGCTTGATCTGATAAACTGTTTAATTCATCTATTTCGAACAAATCAGAGTAATGGTCAGCTGCAATTAAAATATGTTTCTGCTTTCCGTTTATGTTTAGCTTGAAAATGTCCATAGATATAATTTCAAATGGTATTTGAGGAACTATTGTCATAACAAGTGGTTCTCGCTGTTGATTACTGGCAAATGTATTGCAGATGTAACATTCGCTTATAAGTTTCTTAAAATTATCTGTTATTCCAATCCATTACACTGACTTTCCCGCTAGTTTTAGTGTAGGATCGATCCCAAGGTGCGAGTAATTCGTTGAAGAATATTTTGTTGCAATGGTTTTGGTATGAACAGTTTAATTCCTTTCAATATGAACCCTTCACTTGTTACAAGGTCGTCAAGAATAGGCCAGAACTTCTTTAGTTTATGATCTACCCGCTTTTTCTCATTTGGCCAACGGTTTTTTATTATTTCTCTTAGGCAGATTGTTTCCTTTCGTTATTTTGGCCACCAATTTTTGCTAACGTTGCTTCTGATATACCTAGGTGTGTCAGACATTTCACTATTCAATTCCTGTTTCATTTCGTTTAGTTCTTGTTCAATCTTATATATTTCAAATGATTTTTCGTTCAGAATTGTATCGTTGCAGATCTCTTACAGGCAAATAATCCTTTTCTATATGTGCATAATTTTGTTGTGTAGGCGGTAATATTTTCGAAGCATACATTATTGGATGGTCATTTTGTAGTAAAGTACAGCCAAGTGCATATGACAAGGCATCTGTTTGTATTGTTAATGGTTTCTTTACATTGTAATAATGTAAAACCGGCGTTTCTGTTATAGCTTGCTTTATTTCCTTGTTCTTGTTCCCTTTAAACTTGCTTTTTTGATGTGTTACTCTTAATGACTATCATCTGTGATGCATTTGGTATAAATTTGCTTACATATGTCACTAGTTCCAAGAATTGCTCCGTACTTTCCTTATCTACTGGTACCGCATATTCACAATCAAGCTGATTTCCTCAGGATCGGGCTTCACGCCTTCTGTAGATGTAATATTCCGAAAAATGTTCATTCTTGTTTGGCACAGCTTTATTTTTTTTGTTTATATTCATATTTTCCTTGCTAAGTCGTTCTAACAAAGTTTTTAAATTTTGGTTATCGTCAAGTTGTGCATAATGTTCAGTTGCTCCCTTGCCAAAAACTAAAATAACGTCAGCGATGCACGAAACACCTTTAAGTCCAGCTATGACTTCATTTTGTCTCATTTAAAATATTTCCATTGCTGGCCTAATTCCGAACGGCAGACGATTAAATTTGTAATTTCCAAAGGGTGTCCAAAATGATGTGAGTTTGATACTTTCCTCGTCAAGTTTCACATGTTTCTGCAGATAATATTGGACAATGTTGTGAATTTATTACATAATTAAATATCATTATCATTTAATTTGCTTACTGGTAATTTTGTCTTTTTCCATCTACTGTCTTTATAATTGTATTTGTTTTGTATATTTTTACGTTTGGTTCAATCTTGTTTAAATCATTGGTTCCAATGACGTTGCAAGTTGCAACGTTAGTATCTAGTTGCCACTTTACAGTGTTGAGTTGTTTGCGCTTATTATAAAAAAGTGAATTTATATAAATACTGTTGTTGAAATTGTTCTTATCAATACTTAAGACATACATTTTCTCCTACATGCCCGATCGCAAAGTACATATTAGCTGTTTCAAATTTATTTGAGCCATCGTCCTGGTTCCAGAAGATTACCTTAACGTGAGTGGCTTCCGTCGTTCTTGACATGCAGACTGTGGCATAGACTGAATTAAGTAGTGAGTATTAATATCCCCAGTAAGAATTTTATGAAGAAAAGCAACAGAAAGCATAGAACGGCGTGACAAGAGGGTTGGGAGATCAATTAATTTTAACCCGTCATGATAGGGTGGAAGATTCATCGGGATCCCAATTAAGACTCCTAAGAGCAAACAGAAGAAACTGTGTTTGAACTGACTCAATACGATCCTCCTGAATAGCATAATATGGGTTCCAAATACAGGAGACAAATTCTAAAATCGGACGAACAAGAGAAGTATAGAGGAGTTCAGTTGTATAAGGGTCATTAAATTTATTTACTTTTGAACAAATGTGATTATTATAAATAAGATTAGGTTCCATAAGGATACCAAGGTCGTTTAAACAAAAATCTCTACCGAGGGTAATGTTATTTAAAGACTATGTTACTATAAATGGTTTTCTGAGTTTAGGAATTAGACAATTTAGACGACACCATGTATGTAGTGAGTTTAAGTCAGCCTGCAATGAACTGATCTGCGAAATATAAGCATAATTTCACATCATCTGCATATTTTTTTTTTCTTTTATTTTATTTACAATCTATCTGGGGATAATAAGTAAATTTTCTAAGCGAGGGTAATTACAGAGGATTTTTACATGTTGGCATATGAACTACCACTCTTTAGGTGGCCTAAAGGGAAGGTCGAGTGGATGATGTCTTTCTTTCTGCATACATTAGTGTATGAGCATGATTAATAGACAAAGGAAGAGAATTAAAAAAAATGTTGAACAATATTGGACCTATGTGACTGCCTTGGGGAACACCAGAAGAAACAAAAATAGTTTTAGACAAACAATTGTTAAATAAAACTTTTTGTGTTCTACCGGATAATTATGACTCAATCCAAGTAACAAGAGACGGAGTAAACCCTTTTGCTTTTAATTTGAATAAAACCTGCTTATAACACACTATCACAAGCTTTACTGAAGTCTGTATAAATGACATCAATTTGGCAACCCGACACAAAACCATTATTTACAATATTGGAAAAGTGTAAAAGATTAGTTGTAATAGATTTTCCACTAACAAAACTATGTTGGAAAGAACTGACAACAGACTGTGATGACTGTTGCAATTGGTCACAAATGATTTTTTCAAAGAGCTTTGGAATAGCACTCAGCTTAGCAATACCTCTATAATTCGATACATCAGACTTGCTACCCTTTTTATGTAAAATGATAACAAAATAATCTTTCCAGAGAGATGGAAATTTACATAACCTTGTGGGTATATATAAGGAAATCAAATGGAGCTAGAACATTGTTTTAGTATGCAACTGGGATTATTATCAGGGCCAGGTAGGAAAGAGAATTTAATAGATAAGAGACATGTTAATATAATTTGCATGGAGATGGCGGAGATATAAAGAGATGATGCCGTAAGGATATGAAAAACTAGGATTAACAGAGCTGCAAGAATAAATACTTTGGAAAAAGTCGTTAAACAAATCTGATATCTTCTGATTCATCTTCCGATTCGCCTATATATATATATATATATATATATATATATATATATATGTAACATTACATCATTATTGCAAAAAATTATATTCGAGCCCCTTCACCAAAAAAGAAAACAGCAAAATGCAGCAACTGGCAAAAGTACGAGCATACCCGTAATTACTGCACAAGAGATCCAGTTTGTGCCAAATGAGAATCTCAACGCTTTCTGTCGCTGAGGAAAATATAATCTTCAGAACTCCAATTCAAATTCAAAAACAGAGAATGGAAAACAAAACTTTAATCCAAAGCCAAGCCTATTAAGGCTTTTAAACTCACGGAGTTTCATAGATTTAAAGAAGAGCATATCCAATCAACCTCTTTGCTATTATCTGACAAATATGGACATTTTACGATCTCAGCCATATATAGCCCACCAAGACATAAAATTTCGATCGACGTGTACGTCCGCCACTTTGATTCACTTGGAAATATATTTATTGTTGGAAGGGACTTCAATGACAAACACACGCGTTGGGGGTCACGATTGACAAACCAGAAAGGTACAAATCTTATGATGGCGGTCCAGAGAAGGACCGCATAAGTACTGGAGAACCATACTGGCCTTCATATTTAACAACAAAAAAAATAAATAAATAAATAAAAAAATTCAATATTAACATCTTCGTATCACGCATTCACTCACACAACTGGACTATCTATTAGCTGGACACAATATATTCCCCCAGCTCGGAATGTCTATCCACAAGACAGACTGGGAAGTTTTTAAAGAACACATATACCACTTGAATATAGAAAGCTCTATAATTTATTTTATCGATGTGGTTAATGAACCTTCTTTTCAATCCACACCTATAATTTGTCGATAAAATATTAATTACACTCTCATCCACGGCAAATATAGCAAAAACGACACCTACGCAAAATATGGCAAACGACGAGATCACCAGATGACAAAAAGAAACTAAATAATGCAACGAGGGATCTTAAAGAAACTTTAAAAATTTATAATAACATATAAATCAAAAATTATCTAAATAAACTTTCGAAACGAACTACTCGAACTACTTGAAAGCAACAAGAAATTTGATAAGTAAAAGCGTTTGCCGACCTCTAAAAAAAGATGATGGTTCCAATTCTGTCAAGGCGACTATTTTAGCAGACTATTTCGTTTCTTTTATTTATTTATTTAAAATTGCAACTACATATATAAAACAGTCACCTAATATAAATGTTTAAGTATATACATTAACTAAACTAACTTAAAACTAGAAGAAGGAAGTTGTGGACACTCAGACCCGTTGGAAGAATTTTTGCTTGGCACGCCCGATTGAACGACTGTGGCCCTACTCACAGCCTGGGCAGTGGTCCAAGCGGGAGCAATAACAAAAATTAAGAAATAGAAGTTGCTAAATGAAATTTACAAATTTATTGAATAGAGTTTTGTCAGTTCAGAGATTTTTACATAGTGTAACGAAGAGTTATCATAAAAATAGGGTGAAAACTTATTGTAGATAGACCAAGAGCAAAGAGCATAAAGGCAACTTTATTGGCACAAAGTGGCGAGTTGCCGAATGGGGGCATATAGTAATATGGACTGAAGTAAGTAGGGAGAATCAATCTACCCAATAAAAATATGAAGAAAAGCAATAGAGAGCATAGAACGGCGTGATAAGAGGGTTGGAAGATCAATTAATTTTAACCTATCATGATAGCGTGGAATTTTTTTTTCGGGATCCCAATTGAGACTCCTAAGAGCAAAGAGAAGAAACTGTTTTTGAACGATTCACGTGAATAGCATAGTATTGGTTCCAAATACAGGAGCCAAATTCTAAAATCGGACGAACAAGAGAAGTATAGAGGAGTTTAGTGGTATAAGGGTTATTAAATTCATTAGACCAACTCTTAACAAAGCTAAGGACTCCCTTTGCTTTATTTACTATTGAAGAAATGTGATTTTTATAAATAAGTTTAGGTTCCATAAGGATGCCTAGGTCATTAGGACAACACTCTCTACCGAGGGTAATGTTATTTAAAATATATGTCACTACAAATGGTTTCCTGCGATGAAACGTCATACATTTGCATTTTGAGAAAATTAGATAAGAGAAAATTTAGACGACACCATGTATGTAGTGAGTTTAAATCAGTCTGCAATAAACAGTGCTGCGCAACATCAGAATATGACAAACATAATTTAACATCATCTGCATACATTAGTGTATGGGCATGATTAATAGACAAAATAAGATCATTAATAAAAATGTTGAACAATATTGGACCTAAGTAAATCGCTTGGGGAACACCGGAAGAAACAATAACACTTTTTGTGTTCTACCGGATAAGTATGACCTAATCCAAGTAAAAAGAGACGGAGGAAACCCTTTTACTTTTACTTTACTGAAGTCTGTATAAATGACATCAGTTTGGCATCCCGACTCAAAACCGTTATTTACAACAGTGGAAAATTCTAAAAGATTAGTTGTAATAGATTTTACTCTAACGAAACCATGTTGGAAAGAACTGAATACAGACTTTAACGACTGTTGCAATTGGTCACTAATGATTTTTTCAAAGAGCTCTTGAATAGCACTCAGCTTAGCAATACCTCTATAATACGATATATCAGACTTGCTGCCCTTTCTATGTAACGGGATAACAAAAGACTCCTTCCAAAGAGATGGAAATTTACATAACTTTGTGGATAGATTGAAAAGAATTGATAAAGGAAAGCAAATGGAGCTAGAACATTGTTTTAGTATGCAACTTGGAATATTATCAGGGCCAGGTTTGGTTAATTGATAAAAGAGACATGTTAATATATTTTGCATGGAGAAAGTCATATGATGCGATGCTGTAAAGATATGAGAAACTAGGATGAACAGAGCTACCGGAATCCGTACTTTGGAAAAAATCGGCAAACAATTCTGATATAGGCGAATCAGAAGATGCAACTGCACCATAAAGAAATAATTGCGAAGGATACACTGTAGTACTACGTTTCGTATTAACGAAATTGAAAAACGATTTTGGATTGGGACGCATGTTTCGCTTAACTTTTATTAAATAATTAGCATAACACCTTTTATTTAATGAATTAAATATCAGTATTAGAGCCACTACGTTTATATTTTTTAAATAAACGCGACTTATTATTTTTTAATCGGTAAAGGCTACGTGAAAACCAAGGCTGTCTTTTTCCTAAGACTGGGAGAGTAGTGAATGGAATGCCTCTGACGAAATAACTGAGAATGGTTGAATAAAAAATATTAGTTGCCAATTCAATATCTGAACAGCGCTTGAGAGCAGACCAATCAGTATTGAAGAGTAAGTGATTTAAATTGACATAGTCAGTTTTTCTAAAACATCTCAGACTTTCAAAGTTGGATGGTGATTATCTTCAGGCATTGTAATGGGAGGAATCCTATTAATAGCTGTCGCGAACATTATTACACTGTTGCATGGACAATGCAAAAAGGCTATTACGAACTCATTCTTTACAACTGGAATCAGCATAGAAGTATCAATGAAATTGATCATCTTATATTAGGTAGATTAAAATTACCTAATACAATAAGATGATCTCTTTCATGTAAAAGAGTAGCGATGCTTGAAATCGCAGCGACATGCGACAGTAAATCCTCATTTCCGAAGAAGGAGGAATGTATGAGTAAGTAATGTATATGTTGAAAATACGAAAAGAAGTTTAAATAAACAAACAATAAATTCAATGTCCTGGTAGATAATACCAATTTCCTCAGACAACAGAGACGATTTGACTGTTATTAGAACACCACCACCAGAGAGATTGGCACGATCTTTTCTAAATGATAAACAATTATCATTAAATAACCCAGTATTGAGTATGTGTAGTTGAATCCAAGTTTCACTAAAGACAATTATGTCAGCAGTAAAAGAAAAACTATTAAGATAAACGTTTCTAAGCTTAGTTCTTAACCCTCTCACATTTTGATAATGAATTAGGAAAGAAGTGGAACTTAGTTTTTTGGCACAGAAGTTGAAACAGAGGACAACTCAACAGGGCTACGTTTACTTTTATAGACGTACTAATGCACAACAATACCAAATAGACACAGGAACAATTACTTTAAAAGAGGAAATAGAACGCGAGTAGGAGAAGGAAGCAAGCAGTCGTATAGGAAGCAAGACGAGAGAAACACAGATTAGCGTGGGCAACAACGGTTAGGATATTTGCTTTTATAGAAGTTTGATTTTGTGTAGAAGATGGGCCAGCAGAAACGCTAGTCATAGCTTATACAACAGAATCAGGCGCCAACGAATTATTATGAGGCACAACAGTGCAGTCTTCAACAACTACGTTTCGAAATTAAGATCAGGCATTGTTTTATTGGTGTCAATTTCCATTGGCACCAAGGTAGTCTTCTCAGAATTTACTAAGGTGGGAGCGACAGAAAACGTACAGTCTTCCGGTTTTTCATCGAAAGGTGATAAAAATACAGAGGCTACAATTTGAATATTCGATGTTACAGGTTCATCCTGTGAAATAACTACGGGTGAAGGCTTTGAGTTCGGATAATTTTTTTTTTTCATTTAGGAGAAGCATTTAGACATTTAAAATCATTGAACGATTTTTCAAGTTGCTGAATCTTGTCGTTCATGATTTTTAAACATCGATTAAATTCAGTGAAACCAGACCTAGTCTGATTCATAGTGTCTGATTCACACCTAGTCGTTCTACAGTGGGAACAAGTCCAACGTAGACCTTTCCGTTCGTTAATGGCGTCAAGAACACGCCCGTTAAAACCAGCACAATACAAGTGCGAAACATTATCGCATAACCAACAAGCAAAGTATTGGTCTGTTGTCTTCGAGTTGTATCGCTATTATCTAGTAGGCCTATTGCCAAAACATTTAAATGATCATGTAGTCTCTCAACATACCTTGTGCTTATTCTACGTATTTCATCTTTTATGTATGGAATATTTAAATCTTTGTGAATTTGGTCATTAGCCACAAACCAGGGGGCGTCAACAATAAGTCTAATCGTTTTGGACTGATATCGTTGAAGAATTTCTATATTTGATTGGCTTGCAGTTCCCCATAATTGGATAGCATATGTCCACACAGGCTTTAAAATAGCCTTGTAAATCCTAAATTTGTTCTCTAAACTAAGCTGCGATTTTCTCCCAAAATAATAAAAGTTAAAATGAAATTAGAGCAGAAAGAGTACCACTATTACTCTCAACTCAAAAAATTTAAAATAACAAAAACAAAACTACAAGTATGTATGTCTGTTGTTTAGCAAGAGAACGTAAACAAACAAACGAAGAAAGCGAAAAGAAAAAATAGACGCTTGCACTAAATAATTAAAACAAAGAGAACAATATTTAGACTTAAACAATGAATAATATCACTATAAACGCGATTTTTATATTGCAAATTATAAAAGTAAAACTTTAAACAATATTGTAAGATATATTTTACATAAAATTTGAATTTTTTTAATACTTTAAATCAAGTTTAAGTGAGCGCACACGTAAAAATAGACCTGAGAAAGTGTTCAGTGAGAACTGATAGCATTATAGATGTTTGCGTTTTGCGAATTTAGCCAGTATCGACTCCTGAGGATAAATATCACCCGACTCTTGAATTATTTATGAATCGACCCAGCTTAGGGAACAAAAATCGTTTATTAATTTCATATCAACACAGGTTGGACAACTATTTTTTGCAATCATGGCATTGAAAGCGCTTGTATGATATTTTATAATATCTTATAAAATTATTTTGATGAGTGTGTTCCTACACTCTCACCAAGAAATCCTTCTAATCCTCTGTGGTTCACATGCTCATTGTATCATTTAAAAAATAGTAAGTCGCACAGTTTCAAACGTAGTAAAAAATTAAAAACTGCACATTATTATACTCGTACTAGTTATTCTGTAGCTCACGCAAAGTTTCAATCCTTAAACAGAAAGTGTTACATTAGTTATTTGGTTAGAACCCTATTTAGACCTTAAATCATTCTGTAAATTTCTTAATACAAAGAAAAACTCTTCTTCTTGCCCATCGAATTTTTTTTTTTAACATTTCTAATCCAAATGTACTCTCCGTATCTGTCTAAAGATTTACGTCTTAAGCACTTTTACTCAAACTTAGTTACTCCTCTGGTCCTAGTAATGTACACTCGGCCGTACTTAAAATGTGTGCTTTTTCGTTAACATATTTTTCAACTTTTAAAGAATTTACTGTACTATTGATTTGGAAGGATTCTCTTATAATTCCTGTCCACAAGAAACGCAGTAACTCTGATTTATCTAACTATAGAGGTATTGCGAAGTGATATGCAATTCCCAAACTTAAAAAACTCGTTTCTGAACAACTTAAATTTTCTTGTAAATAACTTTTTTCTTCAAACCATGTTGGTTTCTTTAAAAATAGATCAGTTTCTTCTAATTTATTGGAACTTACATCCTTAGTAAACCGAGGATTTGTTAATGGTTTTGAATGCGTAAACCATCGGCTATTGCTAATCAAACTTACCTACCAGTATTGGATATCCCCCAGTTCTGGTAAATTGGATTAATTGCTTGTTATCATTTATTGAATTTAAGCAAATTGAAATAAATAAAATAACAGTTAGTGTATACGCCTTACCAACTCTAAGCCACCGGTCTTGAATTACTCAGGTGGTTGCACATCGGATCCAGCAGCTTTGTTGTTCTTCAGTTTTTTAATTACCGAGTCGACCTCGTTATAGTCCGGTGGCTCTACAAGAAAGTCATCATTAATTAGTGGTTCTAGAAATACTTTTCCATCGGGGGCATTGTTCTCTTCATCGTTTCTAAGAAGATTGGATAAGTAATTTCACCATAGTCTCAGTAATTCTTGTGCATCTGTAACCAGACTTCCATTATTGTCCTTGAAACTCCGGGCTTAAAACTTTCGGCCAGACGATTGACCTATTGATACATTTTTCGAGCTTCATTTCTACCTCATCACTAATTACATATTACAATCGATTCCAACCATACAAATGAAAAATATAAATATTTCGTTACAAAATTGATATCAGAAGTTTTGCGAATCAAGAGGTTTTTTTAGTTGATGTCACTAATTTTAGTAGAGAAGATGAATAAAATGCTTGGATGAAACTGTAAATAAAACCTGCGCCTTGCCTAATTCTTCTCTATGAACCAAAAGTTTTTTGTGGGGCTATATTTTTAAGTGCTCCGTTCTGAACATATGCGGGACATTTCATCGGAATTGAAAAATAATTACAATAAATTTATTTAAAAATAAAAACAGAAATTTATTTTTTTCTTAAACTTAAAAATGGGGCCAGATTTGTATGACGGCTACCACTTAAAATGTTCTTTTCATATTCTCTATCTCTTATAGTCTCCGAGATATTTTCGTTCACACAAGAAGACTGTCCAGACGGACAGGACTAAATCAACTTGTCTTCCCACGGTGATCACGAATATATATACCTTATGGGGTCTTCCAATCCTCCTTCTGCCTGTTAAATAGATATGCACATATTTAATATTCACTTTGACCTTATATAAAAGGGTATAAAAAATATACATTTTGTTTTTGATAATAAATACATTTCAATTTATGGCAATAAATGTGCTATATTAAATAACCAATTTCTTTTCTTGGCGATATATACTCGTACATAAATATTTTATTTCTTGCATGTTTATTTACATATATACGATATATTCAATTTTTAATACAAGCATAAATACGAAAAAAAGTCAAAGAACAAAAGTGTAGAAGAGTATAACAGGTTTATGTCAACGCTACGTATAACAGATGTACTAGCCGTTAACATGACGCATTAGGACTAATAGCTAATTTTGCACACTCTGATATTTACTATACTACATCTCGGAGAAGTATAATATATTAAAATTTTACCAATCTCGCAATGTATTATCACTCCAAATATGAGCACGAAAATTTCAGCAAAATCGCATAATGTACTTTTAAAAATATTGTAACGATTTTTCGCCTTTCTGGCCGAGCGGTTTAGCAGATGGCGTCGGCGACTAAGTGCAGCAGATGGTACGGAAATAAATGTTGACAGCAGAATGGGGCAGCAGGAAGAACGCAATAGCAGCCGTAGCAGCACAACCGTTCACGGCGGTGAAGGGAGTAACCTACCGACACAGTTACGGCGACTCAACTCGCGTGACCAGCGGTAGTGGGGGAAAGTTGCACACACACAGGCAGTGTGGCGGGAATAGCGTATTGCGTTGTTGTAGCACTGCTCAGAGCAAAAAAAGTTCAACTCCTCAATCAAGAGCAAAAAGTAGAACTACTCGAATTGATCGAATGTCAAACTCTGTTTTTCTGTCTGATCTTTTTAAAATTGCCTGCCTTGCTCTGTTTACATTTTTCGTTACAATGCGGTTGACGTGTACTGTCGTAGTTTTTCTTTTTTTAGGTGGATGTACTTCGTACACCAAATCGGAGATTCGGCGTACTATTGTAGCTGGTCCTACAGAATTGGACTGCAACTTTGTACAACGTCCCACCTTTCTTGTTGGGGCATATAGCCAATGTTGGTCGTCAATACTAAATTCTAAAAGGTGTGCTCGTAGGTCGTAGCGCAGTTTGTTGTTTTATGTTGTTAAATGTTGACAGCGGGATGGCAGTGGGGAGGCACAGCACAGCGCAATGGGGCAGCAGGAAAAGCAAGAAAGCAAAAGCAGCCGTAGCAGCACAACCTTTCACGGAGGCGGAGAGAGTATCCTACAATGCAGGCGCGATGGTCTGGAATGCGTCGACACAGTTACGGCGACTCAACTCGCGTGACCAGCTGCAGTGGGGGAATGTTGCACACACACACAGGCAGTGGGGAGAGAATAGCGTAATGTAAAGCGATTCACTGATTTGCGTTGTTGTAGCACTGCTCAGAGCAAAAAAAGTTCAACTCCTCAATCAAGAGCAAAAAGTAGAACTGCTCGAATTGATCGAATGTCAAACTCTGCTTTTCTGTCTGATCTTTTTAAAATCGCCTGCCTTGTTCTGTTTACATTTTTTGTTACAATATTATTTTGATCTAT
The DNA here is from genome assembly GCA_035044765.1 of Leucophenga montana. Lineage (NCBI taxonomy): Eukaryota > Metazoa > Arthropoda > Insecta > Diptera > Drosophilidae > Leucophenga > Leucophenga montana. Next base: position 43,457 of record JAWNNQ010001600.1, read on the forward strand.
AATTAGGTATATATAAGTATGGATTGTACAGAACTAGCTTATCATTCATATGGAAGGTATTCAAAAGACCTTTCCAACGAGCTATCGCATGTTGAAAAATTTTAAGCCGTTTAAGCACAGTAGCCAATTGAAATTTGATCTTTTTTTTTAGCCGCCGAATTTTAGTGAAAAAAGTTGTAGAACAAAAGTTTCTTAGCTTTTTATCTACTAAAATCCTGTATCAACAAAATTTAGATTTTCGAAAGGATTCAATCAAACAAACTATTTCATTAACACGTCAAAAATTTCAAAAATTCATAACTTTTCAGCGGGTTGACCGATTTCCTGATCTTGGGCTCGTTGGCCTCGTCTCGACGTCAAGAATAAGTAAAAAATAAGTTTGAGTTGATAGGCCCCCCACGAAGGGTGGATATTTTTCAACCTCCTATATTTCGGAATGGGGTGATCCGATATTATATTTTTAATCATATTCTGAATGTAAGTTTCAAGACCTTTTTAATGGTACATACCTCGTTTCGATCGAACTAACCAATAAAAACTTCGATATTGCGCGTATAATATAGTGCTCGTGATGCCGCCACACTGAGGTGGGCTTTCGTCACTTGAGTGGACTACCGTTCACAGTGATTAATGCCTCAGCATTGCCAACTGCAAGAAAAACTTCTTAGTGTAATAAGTAGGCGGCGACACGCGTATTTTGTTTTTTGTTTGTGTAGAAAGAAACACTAACACATCCAAAGTGTCTATATGCGATGTTTCATAAATATCGGTATATGATGGTATATGCATGGCCGTATTTTGGAAGTGGTGTGGAAATATGGGATTAACAATAACAACCACTGTGTAAAATTGGGATTAACAACAACTGGCACCAGGCGCACTGGTGCGCCTTCCTTCCTGCGGAACGAACGATTGTTGCAAAAATAAATTCGGTTGAAACCATTGGATGTTTCAAAAAGACTCGTCCATCCCATGAAGCTAGAGAACCCAACGTTTTTTTACAAAATAACGTTCCTAACTTCATTCCTTCACAACAATGGCCACCATATTCCCCAGACGTAAACTCAATGGATTTTTCCATATTGTCCAGAATGGCGAATACCATCGTAAAACATTTGTGCGGAAGGCTTCACTTCCCTACAAACTCGAGGCCATCATTCGTGCTAAAGGTGGCTACATCGAACAATACCTTTTCTTAAAATTTGAAATGAACGGTTAAACCGTATGTCTAGTACCATTCACACAAAATTTTAAATCGAAGCGACCATCTATAAGATGCCACCATATCGAATTTCAAGTTGATATGGACGTTTTCCATACAAATGCACAAAAGTGAGCCGTAGATTTGTATAAGACTACCTCAAAAAATGGGCGGAACACGCCCATTTGTATATGTATATAACCAATAAAATTCACCACATGGAATTTGAAGCTAATATTGATTTAAATAAAATTTTTTTTTATAAAAAGTTGTTCATACAAAAACACGAAAGTGGGCAGTATGTTTGTATGGGGGCTACCCCCAACATTATGTAAATGTGAAGCGTCCGTCTACTAAAAGCTGCCATATTAATTATTAAGTTGATATTGAGTACAATAAAAAAGTTTTTCTTACAAAAAGTCTAAAGTGGGTGGTGGGTTTGTATGGAGGCTACCCCAAAAAGTGGGCATGGTTGGGTCAATCTTGATACTCTATTAAACTGCAATAAAAAGAAGTGTATGTGCCAATTTTCAACTGGATTCCATAAAAATTGGTCCCCAAAAGATGCGCAACAACATACAGACGGATAGATTGACGGCCGGATGGACTCGTCTCGTCGAGCTTATCAAGTTTATATATACTTTATGGGGTCTACGATCCCCCCTTTAATGCATTACAAACTTTTAACAAACTGAGAATACCATTTCACACTATGTGTGAATGGTATAAAAAGTAAAAATTGACAAAATTGTAGCATTTTTAATTGGTAACACTTCGAGCGGTGTCCCATCTATATTCTTGACCAGCATAGGAAGTCGATATAGACATTTCGGTCTGTCCATACGCCCGATCATCTGATTGAATGCACAGATCTCGGAGACTGTAACAGGTAGCGAATTTGGATATTTAGACTCTCCTTTTCCCTCATCATTCTTTTTTGTATGAAAATTGTTCTGTTTTCATTGTTAATTAATTCTAATTTTTTATAAACTCTAATAAAAATATCCCAGATTTGTCCACTAAAGAATATAATGGTTCATAGAAGGACCCTTAAACGTGTTTTCCACGACTCTTCAAAATAGCAGATATTGGCGGAAAACCCAGCGGGGGTTTATATGGGGGCTACACCAAAAAGTTGACGTAGCGGGTCAATCTTGATACTCTATTAAACTAGAGTAAAAAGGAGTGTATGTGCCAATTTTCAACTGGATACCGTAAAAATTGATCCCAAAAAAATGCGCAACATGCAGACGGACATACAGACGGACATAGCTAGATCATCTCGTCTTGTCGAGCTGATCAAGAATATATATACTTTATGGGGTCTACGATGCCTCCTTTCATGCGTTTCAAACTTTCAGACATATTGATAATACACTTAGTATGTGTGAATGGTATAAAAATGTCACTAATACCAAAGTTAATGGTTTAATTCATTTTTTCTTTTTACAGGTTGCTGCTGCCTTGCGAGAAATGCGGCGTGTTGACGAGGAAATGAAAAAACGGGAGAGATCTGTTAACGATAACATATCCGCAGAGCTGGAAGACAAGGAGTCTACAAAAGCTCTTGATGATTGTGAAAGGTATTATCTATATGCGAGGGTAAAAAAGCTAACAGATTAAAGAGCTGCTACACTTAGGCCTATTGGCCCATTTGAATACCATATGGTCTCTTATATATACTTCTGGTGGAGCGAACCTGTTTAAAGTTTTAACTTTTTTAAAATAGATCGCATGATAAACTTCTGTTACCTCTATATCTATATAGTTCTTCCTAGCTACCAAATCGGATGAGCTGCTAAAGGAATTATTTATCTTTGAATCAACCGAATATATCTATATCGGTCTGTTTAATTTTAAGTAATGTGCGTTCCGAAGCATATGCAGGCGATGTTAGTTTTGATGTGACTCAGACTCCAGTCTCTCCCATCGATAAATTTATAGTTTGTTTTAATTAGAAGTTTGTATGCGTTTTGAGGTATTCCAATACTGTTCTGCCTGGCCTGGCAACTTCATCTGTCTTTTCATTACCATTAAAAGGATTCATGAATTAAAAAATTTCCATTTGTTTTTGGATATTTTTGATTTGTTTTTGGATATTGCAGCTGCAGCAGGTTCTTTGCTTTATGGGGCTGGAATCGACGATTCTAAGTTAAAGAAAAAAAAAACATTTTTTTTCGTGCTATTGCAACTGAAAACTTCAATCGAGTTTTTCTCAAAATTCAATTTTTGAAGTCGGTTGACATGAAACGTAATGAATCGCTTTTGTTCAGGGCATCATTTTGCTCTTACCTGTGGCGAATATTAAAAACTAGTTGTCCTTAGAAAGTGAGTGAAGAGAGCGAGCGAGAAAGACAGACAGACAGACAGACAATAGCTGTGCAGCTATGTCAATATACCTGCGACACACCGGGCCAACCTGGCCCTATCTCCTAGACTTTTACTCTAATTGACTTAAAACTTTGGGAGAATATTCTAGATATATTGTTCTTTTTAATAAGACAATAAAAAACATATCCACATAACCCACATCTACGCGGCATTCTAGTTTCGATCCGTCCGTGTATTTATTTTTTTTTTGGCAACCACAACACATTAAACTATTACAGTTGTTTATAAACATGTTATAAATTATAGAACAGAATACCTTATCAATTAATACTTATTACTTAGAGTTGAATGTTACGGCCACTCAGACCCGTTGGAGTAATTTTTTGTTGGTCGCAGGTAGACCGGTCTCTACTCACTTCCACAGAAGTGGTCCACGCAGATGTAAATTCAAAACGAATGACTGAAGAAAATGAAAATGTGAAATTACAGTAAAAAGCAGTGTTGATACCCGTATGGCACACGAATAATATGAGCGTATACATTCAGCAACATTTGTCACGTCGAGTCGTGATTTATTTTAAATAGATGCTCGTGTATGGTATTTTTCCTCATTTTTATCCACCTGGTTTTCATTTGTGTCATACGGCTATAACTCTGAACTATTGTTAACACTCAAAGAATAATCAAAAGAAAATAAATGGGAGATTTTATTGTGTAAATAAATCAGAGAGACCAAATTAGACCGTAAAGCGAAAGTGAGCATTAGGAAATAAAAATCGAAGCAAGTAGAAGAATCAACTTCAGAGAACATGGTAAATTTATATTAAAGCTGTCGTATTGGCCTCAACTTCACTCTTTTTCGTTTCTTATTTGTATTTTGATTATTCTCTTTTATTTGTTGCGAATTGGACATTCAGTTTTTTTCACATAGGGTAGGAGATTGAGGTGCCCAAATGATGTTTCTGGGACCAAAAGCAGAAACCATTTTTAAACTGACCTAATTTTATCCAGATGAGTAGCATTACGTGGATTCCAAACATAAAATACTAATTCTAAGATAGAACAAGCGAAGTGTACAAAAGTTTAGTCATTTATAAATGCTTTATAAAGCTAAGAACACATTTTGCTTTGTTGAGCCACATCTACAATATGGTAGTTATAGCTTAATTTATGGTACATACATAGAAATGGTCAATCGCTAGGTATTCGACAAATTCAAATCTACTTGTAATATACTATTGATTGCTAAAGGGATATAATTTGTAAAGAGTAATGAATGAATATCACTTCCTTGTGGACTACCGGGAATTGTTTTAGATAAACAATTATTAAATACATCTTCTTTGAGATCTGCACACGTGGTAGGACAACATGCAGAACAAGGAAGACTAAAGTTTATGTATAAGGTAGTTATGACACTGTCGGGTGCTTTATTAATACAATTAGTATTTATGACATCAGTCTGCCATCCTGACATAAAACCCTTATTGACGATAGATGAAAAATCTAGATTAGTAGAAATCGATTTACCTTTAAGAAATCCATGTTGAAATGGCTTCAGCGTTCTTTGCAGTGGATCAGTAATAATTTTTTCAAAACAATTTCGGGATAGCACTTCTTGTAATTTAGCAATGCTCCTATATCTCAAAGAATATGAATTAGTGCCTTTCAATGGGTTGGAAATTTGGGTTGCTTTATAGAGAGGGTAGAAATAAACGAGCGACGAGCACAATTTCTTTTTTTTTTTTTCCAAGAAACATTATTTATTGCACCTTCTCCTTTGCCGTCTTTCCAGATGAATTCCGAGATGCGTGACATCATTAGCCGGTTGGATTATGATGTGATTTAGAGTAAGCTTCTATTGAGTGTTAATGACACATGCTTTCTGCTCATTTACATTTATACGCCAATTAACCAACCACACATCGAGAAGTGCGATGTGATCTGCAAGCCGTCTGGTTTGCTTGTACTGGGCATTGAGATCTGCTTAAAATTGCTAGTGTGATCTGCAAACGTTAAAGTTTTGAGTCTATGGTAAATTGGTATGTCTGAGGTGTACAGAATATAAAAAGTCGGATTGAGAACGCCGCCTTTGGGTAAACCATATTTAATTTCCGACTCTGGCCATTTTGTAGTTCTGTGAATACTCTAATACTAATATAGGACCCAAAAACCTTGCGTGTATTTTTAGGTAGCAGCACTTTCGTTATGTATATGAGTCCATCGAGCCATACAAGATCGAATGCTTGAGCAAAGTCGAGAAAAATATCAGAGCACTATTCGCACCGTGCCTCACGTGAAACGCATATTGATGAGTGAGGGAACGATGTCTCATTTTATGAGAAAAATCTTTTCGAGGAGTTTTGATAAGGAGAATAAAAGGCGAATGGGCCTGTATGCCGATACCCTGGTTGTGTTTTATTCTTTCCAGGGTTTGGGTTAATTACTATAGTCGTTTTTTTCCATTGATTTGGAAAATGACCGCATTTGAATATAGCATTAAATAGTAGTGAGATGTAAATAATTGCTTGAGAAGAGAGTTCATTGATCAGATCATAACCTGCCACCTTATTTGGATTAATTTTGTCTTTTTTAAAATTCTTGACTTCATGTGCACTGACTCGTAGAAGATCAGTGTGATTTGGGGTAGTGTGGGTGGGAAGCACAAAACGAATTGTTGGCGTATTTGGTTGAAACACTTTTCTGAGATGTGCCTTTACTTCATCACTGCTAGCCTACTTGCCAGTATGGTCTCTAGTGGGCGAAGCTACTTTAGCGGATGCGTTTTAAGCTAGCGTATGCCATCGAAAGAGGAAATTTAGAGCTCGTCGGAGAGAGACGTTCAATTGAGCGAGTTTCTCTTCAAGTTTGAGAGCTTTGGAAAGCTAGCGCATAGCAATTTTAAGCCTTTCTTTTGCTGCGGTGAACCTTAGATTTTGCATAGGCGTATAGGCTGCTTGGACTGCTAGGTGAGACATAGTTCAGCTTATTTTGAGCATTTATGAATGATTTTTAAAGCTTGTTAAAAAAATCCAGGAACTGTTTTTCGGTTACAGTGAAACGGGGGGCTGGGGCAATAAACTGCCGATAAATTGAGGTTGCGATGCATTGATTGCTTATATATGGAGGTAGCTTGGAGTTAATTAGTTGATAATGCCTGTAGAGGATGTTTAAGGCGAGTTCTGACAATAATGTCAGTTCCGTAATGGGCTTATCATCTGGGTGGTTAGTACCATAGCATGCGTATCCTGGAACTTGAAAATGATATTCGTTCGTGAGGTGTGTTTCTGCGAGTAGCATAACGTTAATATATTTGTTTTTTTTTTAAACTGCTGAGTTCGTTTTTGTGCCGAATAACACAATGTGCATTCCAGAGACATATTTTTAAAATGCTCATTTTTTGCTTTATTGGGACACAAGCAACTGAATTAGTGTATTTTGGTTCCGCATAAGCTCTTGCATTGTACTTTGCATAAATGCCATGAAATCCATCATGCTTTGCTGCATTAATGTCATAATGGCTTCAATACCATTTTGTGGCACATGATCATTTTGGGGTATGCTCTGTTGCTGCTTGCGTTAAACCTGATTTAAGGGCATTTGCAAAGGATACACCAGGGGTGGTTGTGTCTAGAGCATACGTCTGTGGTGCGCGTTCAACTGTCTCTTTTGGGCGAGAGCGGGCAAGTGCGGTCCGTTTATTCAAGCGGCTTTTCACCTCGTTGTATGCAGGACAAACTATGTACTTTGCTGTGATTGACATCTTTTTTTGATTGACATCTGTTTTGTTTGCGGTGCGTGAAGCGATATCGTTTCTTTTAAGTGGCTTAGTTTCGGGCTCCCGCTCAACTTTAAACATTGGTTGCGGCTCTTTGTTCCTATTTATTTTATTTATAACCACATTGGGATTAAAACCTTTATTCTTTGAGTGCGCTTACCGCTTTACTTGGGGAGACACTTGAATCGATGCTTTTGAGAACAACTTGAATTCCTTAGAGGTTTTGAGCTGATATGTGTAATAATTTGTTTTTGTATCAGCAAAAAATCTTAACCTCTGTCAAAATTCAACCCACTCAAGTGCCAGCTTATATTTACTTATTTATTTCCCTGCCATTCAAATTTTATTTGGGATATTTCTCTTCCGTTAAAATTTAATTGGGATTTTTCATTGCCAATATTTAATTGAGATATTTCCCTTCACGACTTGCAAATACATTATAAAATACGAATTGGTAAGATATGCTATAGGCGGAAAAATATTGAGTAGTGCATGTCTCGACTTCACAATTGTAATAAATCCAGTTTGAGTAGCACTGGAGTATATTTCGATATTTTTATGTTATCGTTCAAAAATCGATAACTTTTTTGTCTGTTATTTCAAAATTTCGATTATTTTCTTCTGAAGTTGACTATTTTGGTCTTATTTGTCGGCCAAACACTACATACTCAACAGGTGGAGAGTCCATTCATTTGCACAAATGTAAACGCATAAAAAATAGAAATTACAAAAAAAAATTGGATGAGAGTGGGTGCCGTCGCTGTAAAAAATACGAGCCAATCTATGAATATAATATGCATTTTCAATTTTGTTTGTTTTCATTTTGCTTTTGCTTTGGTTTTTGATCGATCGAGTTGGCAGGTATCTTTGAAAAAATTTTCTGATAAATTTATTGGCTCTCCGAAATCGGCGATACGGTTATAGGCTTAATAACAGTCGTGACATGAGCGATATAGGTATAGGGAAGTCATGAGAACGACCCTTAATGTGGTGGTCTATACCTGCCTGTATTGTCGCTACATTTGTTTTATACTATTCACACATAGTTTCAGTTTATCTAAAAGTTTGTAACGCTTGAAAAGTCGCATCGTAGACCCCATAATGTATATAACTTTTTCATCAGTCGATTCTAGCTATGTATGTTTGTCGGTCTGTCTGGATGTTGCGTTTTTTTTTTGGACACTAATTTTTAAGATATCAGATTGTAAGTTGGCACATGAAGTATCTTTATTGCAATCAGATAGAGTATCAAAATTGACGCACCACGTCCACTTTTTGCGGTAGCTCCTATACAAACCACCAGCCCACTTTTGACTTTTTGTATCACAATTTTTTATTGTAGTCAATATCAACTTAATAATTCATATGGTAGCTTCTAATGAACGGACGCTTCACGTATACATCAATGGGTTTGACTCAACTTTTTGGGATAGGCCCCTGTTAAGGAGTAGAATGTATGTAAACATTTGCTTATCTCTATAATTATGTATAAATATTCTCTTCTCTTTTGAATTGTACATATACTCTTAATGCTCCCTATAGTGTCTGCACAACAATCAAACATTGCACACTGGTCCAAATGCCAAAAATTTTGCAGAAATTAAATTTTGTTTTTTTATGAGTTATGCAAAAACAATATTTTATTCCAATAGAGTATTATTTAGGGCAGTTGGAAATCGTTGTAGTACAGTTGATTTTGAAGCCCTGCGAATTTACGCAGCTCTGGAAGTCAGCTGATCGTTTACCACAAACTTTGACTTTGTTCGTTTTGCAAATAAAAGCACATTTGAAATCATTATATCTTAAGAATTACTTCGAGTATTTAAGTAAATCAAAATGGAAAATAAATGTGGAGGTATGTAGAATATAATTGTTGCAACGCAATACTTGTTTTGTGTGATGTGTCTTTGTTTATATATGTAAAGTTATGTTTTTAGCAATTGTAACCTCAAACTGGTTGTGTTCCGTGGAATAAAAGTATGTTGGATTGACGTGGATTGTCGTAACTATTAACACAGTGTTAATCGTCAATATGTTTATAATGCGATGATATTAATCTTTTTTACCCGTTCTTGTCAATTTTTCTAAAAATCGACTTTGTTCAGACAACATAGATTTGAGTCATGCAGAAATGCTGAAGTTTTGGCTTGCAAATGATCGCCAAACCGTAAGCCTTGCTAATTTTGTGCTGCAGTAAAGTCGCAATAAGTTAAACCAAAACATGGAGGACTCGTTAAAAAAGAAAATTAAGAACTTTGTTGTCTATGTTAATGTTTGTTTAAACAAATGCAATCGAATGGTTTCAAGGTATCAAAGGTATCAAGGTATCGCAGTATCAAAAATGGCTTGCATTACGTTTGCAAATACAATTTTAACGACGTGACATTGCTGAAGAATCCCCTATAAATGTAGGACGCCCACGATTATGCTATGATGAAGGGAGTTCTCGCTTAAAGCGCTGATTAGCTGCCGAAGTTTCAGCAGAATATCGTAATAATCCCAATTTTTTTGTCCATGCAGCAACGGCGGCTGCAAATAAAGCGTATTTGAAAAACGTGAAAGAAGGAAAAAAGAAGGCTGACCCTGTACCTTTTACTCCAGAAGAAACCTTAGATTTTTTAATGGAAAACAGCTTGACAAAAAAACAATATATGAACATTAGACAACAAAGTAAAAACCGGAATTGTGATATTTACCCGAGCTACAACAAATTGATGGCTGCAAAAGAGAAATCTAGACCTAAAGGAATATCTATCATCGAGTCTGCCGCGTCAGTTTTTTTACAGAACTTATTAAATTACACAGTCGAGCGTATAATATTCTTACAAAATGAGGTGATTAATGTATATACATATTTTTCCGAGTTGAAATTAATTGCCAGCTATGGATTTGACGGTTCGACTGGCCAAAGCCTCTACAAACAAAATTTCGAATTGGTTGCATCAGACACATTGGATCAGTATTTGTTTGTAACAACCCTGATCTCAGTAAAGTTAGTGGATTCAACAGGTCGAGTTGTTTGGATGAACCGCTCTCCGCAGTCTATTCTTTCGATTTAGATGTGGAAAATGATTAAATAAATAATAATTTAAATAAATAAATAAAATATATTAAAATCAATGCCTTAATTAATGAATTAAAATGTATATAAACTGATCTTGCATACATCTTGTTTTCAAGGACATTGACTTATATGGGGCGGTGAAGAAGGCGTGGTTCGATCGGTCTAAAACTTTTCTAAGACTTTATATATACTATGACCATAAAGTGTACTAAGTTTCAGGTCTGTATCTAAATGTTTCTAATTTCTGAAAACATTTTTGGCACTTGGAGCAGTGTGTATTGTAAGAAACATCCTGCTTTCATTTACACTTTATTAATTCCATTGCTCAACATTGTATCATTGTTTCCTTATTAATCCTATCAAACACATAAACATAGAAACGAACCTGTAGATGCGCCCTACGCATTAAACTTTGTAACAAGAATGAGGGTTGTTCAATTACTACCGCTCCCGCTGCACAAAATTAGATGTTTAGTCATCGCTGTTTTATCGCATATTGTAACTAATCACAAATTACAAGATTCTTCGCTATTTGAAACGAAACAACAGTACTTGCTAAGGTACGTGATGGTCAAGAAAACTTTCTCCAATGTCGCATATTAATCGACTGCATCCTTTGTGACTGAGTCATTTGTTCAAAGTACACGAAAAAATGCTCGGATATCAGTTTATGGTCACTTTGAAAACAATACTGGTGTAACACGTGGTAGAGTTCTACTACAATTACATTCAATGATTTCGGACGACTGCTTTCAAGTCGACGCGCTCATCATGAGCAAGCATATTTCTACCACTCAATCTTCTACTAGCTGGACACAAATTCGCAGATTTAAGTTGGATGATCCAACGTTCGGTGTAACAGGTCCAATTGACGCAATTATTGGCTCTGAAATATCTACACAGGAGAACGACTACAATTTGGTAATATGTTTCTTCTCGCCCTTAATAATAATGAGACTGCTATGACTGCATATACGCATCACGCTTTTTTAGATGTTGACAAGTTAGTACGCACATTTATGGACCGAGAACCATTTCACGCAAACTCAAACACGTGATCATTCTGCCACTTACATGGTTGATTACCCATTCAAGAACGATGCACCTCCTACTGGTCCTACTCTGACGCAAACACCTAGCAGATTCGAATATTTGGAGAGCAAATTTAAGAGAGATTCAATTCTAAAGCAACAATACACTACATAGATCAATGAGTCAATCACCGTCATTTTATTGATGCTAAAACTCGCGTAGCACCATTGATGTCAATATCAATACTCCGACTTGAACTTAATGCTGCTTTGTTATTAATAAAACTGCTAAAGTGATAAAAACTGCTCTAACCATTTCAATTTTTGCTATATTCTGCTGGTTTGACTTTCAAATAGTACTTCATTGGCTAACAGCACCACCTAGAAAATGGAATACTTTTGTTTGTCCTCGTCAATGTTGTTATCATATGCGCTCAGAGGACAAGCCTTCTGATTGTGCATCTCTAGGTTTGCTGCCTTCGATTTTACTTCGGCATAAGCTATAGTAGCCAGATCCTCAATGGTTATCATGTCATAGTGACTGCTGGCCATTTCATTTCATACATTCTATCAAACAAACAATGTCTTTGACAGCCATTGAGCGCATATATGAGGCAGTTTGGTAAAATTTTTAATTTCTTTCTAATTATTTTATGCTCAACAAAACTATCCATAACCGTCAAAACTGCAAAATGTGTGCCAAATAGATATATGAATAAATTGTATTATATAAAAATTGTTAAATCTAAGTATTCCTTGAAAAACTTAAAACTGAAGTAGACTAAATCGGCGCCCAAAAAAAAGGGCAAGTGTGAATAATATTAAAGCTGCGGTTCGGTTGAAGATAATGTTTTTCATGTTTGAAAATTAAGTGGCAAATAAATAAGCATATTATTCTTCTTTCAAACAAGAGTCGGGCCTAGTCATAAAAAAGCCAAATTTGACATACATGTGTCCACTTCAAGACGCCCTCTTGACCGTTTTTACCTTATTTTTTCAACAGTGTGACCATATTTCAAAATGCTGCGCTTATGTGTTTTACATCACAAAGCCTCCTGGTTCCAAAATAATACGAGTCAGGGAATAAAACAGAAATGTATTTCGGTTCTGGTTAGGGTTTTGGTACGTACAGTACGTGGTTTGGTATAAGGTTCCGTACCGGTTTAAATTTATTTCTGTACGGTTCATAGATTTTAGTACCGGTACCGTTCATTATTAAAATTTTTGGAAAAAAGAAGAGAATTATTACTATGCCAACGTTCCAAAGACCATATATCAAATTAATAACATTTTATATACTTTTTTTGAAATAAACTATTCTTTAACATAGTTTGAATAGTATTATAATTTTGTCACGATGTTTGTAACGCATTAAACGATTCGAAATATTCTTGATCAGCTCGACGAGACGAATCGCACTAGCCATGTCCATCTGTCTATCCCTTTTTTGCGTCCAGCTGATTCCTAAGCGGATTCATAATAAATTTGACGAATGAAAACACTCTTCACTTACTTCCGTATCTAGAACTGCGACAGTAATTTTTGACAATTCGATTAGTTCTGAGAAGTATGTGGAATTTTCTAGGCATATATGGTATCAGCTATTTTTATGTTTTCCTTTGAATATTATGCATAAGTACACTATGCATAAGTAATACTTTTTCTAAGAAAAAAAAATAAAAGTGATAACCGAAATTATATCGGTACAAATGTTTTGCTACCGGTACTGTTCTTTCATTATACCATTCGCACATAGTGTGAAATGGTGTTATCAATTTGTCTGAAAGTTTGTAACGCATTAAAGGAGCCATCGTAGACCCCATAAAGTATATATATTCTTGATCAGCTCGAAGAGACGAATCGATCTAGCCATGACCTTATGTATGTTGTTGCGCATTTTTTGGGGACAAATTTTTATGCTATCCAGTTTTGCACATATACTTCTTTTTATTGTAGTTTAATAGAGTATCAAGATTGGCCTGCCACGCCCACTATTTGGGGTAGCTCCCATACAAACCTACTGCCCACTTTTGACTTTTTGTAAGAAAAACTTTTTTATTAAAGTCAATATTATGTGTAAATGCGATATGATGCCTTTTAAGAGACAGCCGCTAAACATACATATATAGAATTGGGCGTGGCCCGCATACTTTTTGAGGTAGCCTCCATACAACCCCAACGTGCAATTTTGTGTTTTTTATGAAAAAATCCTTCATTTAGATCAATATTAGCTTGCAATTTGATTTTGTGGATTTTAATGGACAACCGCTTCATATACATATACAAAGGGGCGTGTCCTGCCCACTTTTTAAGGTAGTCCCATATAAACCCACAGTTCACTTTTATGCATTTGTATGGAAAACGTCAATATCAACTTGAAATTCGATATGGCGGCATCTTACACATCTAGTACATCGATTCATACACATCTACTAGTGAGCGTGTACCACCCCCTATTTAAACCACCACTTTTATGTATTACAATTCTATTTAAAGTTTCGTGTGAATGGTATTAGAGCTTCGGTTCAACCGAAGTTAACGTTTTTTCTTGTTTTATTTTATTTCGTTAAAAGGTTACGCTTTTTAAAAAAATAAATATATAGGTTCCAGTTTCGGTTCTTAATTTGAATCGGTTAACGGTTCCGGTTTTATACCCTGACAAGAGTACTTCTTGTGAAACAGGTCAGCGGCATAATATCTAGTAGGTCTGTTTCCATCGTCTTACGATAGCATATCGTAGGGTCTTACAATCTGCACTGTATGCGATAATACATTGTCCATATATTGCTTTTACAGCTATATTCATAGAAAATCTTTGCAAATAGTATTTTATAGTTTTTACAAATTGTCAATAGTTTCATTTCATTTCATACACTCTTTCAAAGAAACAATTAACTACGAAATAATTTTACTGCTGAATAGGTACACAATTTAATTAGCTTAATCTCTAAAATTTTCAGGTTGGTTCAAGAGGAAATGAGTGCTCTTGCTCATATGGCGGAGCAAATTAACTCTCGTTTAACAAGCAACAATAGTAGAGATGACTTCTCAAAAGGAGCGAATGGATTTAAGTCAATATCTGATGAATCACACCAACAAAGTAATGAATCAATGGATTTGGATAACTTGTTTGCGTTTTTAAGTGAAGTGACACCCAGTTCTGCAACCAATCCATTATTCGATGAAATAAGTGATAAAATGGATAATCTTGTGCAAGATCTAGATGAAGAAGTAAGTATAAAAACGAATGCAAGATCTTAAACTTTTGTGAAATTCTCATCGGATTTATAGGACCCTAAGAAATAAAACCGCAAATAAAAAAAAAATAATAAAAATATCGTTAAATTACAAAAATGATCTAACAGTAGTCTACAGATAAAATGTGAATTCGACGCAAATGTTTTACTCTCTTTCTCTCTCTACAGAGTGTGAATAATATAATAATTTAGTCAAAATGTTTGCAACGCCTTAAAAGAAGCAACTGAGAAAATACTTTCTATTTTTTCTCGAAAATTTTTTTTTTATTTATCAATATGTATTGTCTCCTTCAAAGTAATCCCTCCGAAACATAATACCCTTGTGCCACCGCTTTTTCCAATCCTCGAAGCACTTCTGATATGCGCTTTTTTGGTATTGCCTTGAGCCCTGCCAGGAAAAAAGTAAAAGTCGCAGAACGCCAAGTCCGGTGAAACTTAGAGTCACCAAACACCATACGCCACCCACCTGATACAGCCACTTGGGCTGACTGCACAAATCTCCCTGTGCAGATCGGTCCTGGGCGAAAACCCAGTCGTCCTTGGGAACGATCCGGATGGAGCAATATGCTCGAGTGCTACAGGGAAAGAATTTGGGATAAGCAATACTAATTGGTGCCCCAAATGCGGTCAATCACCGCACGATAGAATTCATTTGTTTAATTGCCCGTCCCATCCGACTCAATTGAGTCCTTTAGACCTCTGGTTACGACCAGTTGATGTGGCTTCTTTCTTGGGCCTTGACACCTAGGGTTACATATCGATCTATATTTCTCTCGCATTCAAAAATCGCTTTGCACAATATTCACAATATAATAAATTGTATATATGTATTTCCTGATGCAGTCCAAACCAAGCTGTTACAACAATAACACACCACCCACAATTCGAGTTTTTATCCATTCTATTGAAGCATCCATGGCGTCCGCTACATCAGTGTTTCCTTATTCTACTTTTTTATCTACGTCTTAATAAATATTATTCTTATGACTAAATTATACACTAATACTTAATTTTACTACACATTTTTAATAAATACACTCTTATGACTAAATTATAACATAATACTTTTTTCTACTACAGCTCCTGACCAACATGGTCAACCTCGATCACAACTTATTACTATTTACAAATATAGTTTATAATATTAATAGCACCCTAAGAGTTGCTTTCGTTTTCTTATACTTTCCAAAATTTTATAATCTTGGGAAATGAGGAGGGAAGATGGTATTTCAGGAAGTCATCTGTTTTGGATTTATTTCAGTGCCAACTATTGCCGATTTCATTTCCGATTCAAAAAATTGACTGGATCACCTATTTTTTCACATATTCCTTTCCAGGAATGATCAAGTGCCATATATTCACTACAACTTGTAAGGACTAAGGCAATTCTACGTGAAACCGCAATTGTATTCTAAAAGAATTCTGTTTTCATGTTATTTTCTTAAGAGGATTGAGTAAAAAAAACCAAGAAAATAGAAAGAAACATTTAATTTTTCCACTCCAGTGAAATGAACCAGATGCTAGTAGAGATAAAAGCCAACCAACCATAAAGGTTGAATTCAAAACAAGTGCTTAATAGCTTTATAAAATATGTCTGTAAACACTACGTGTATGATACAATATATCAGTTGAGTGATAGTCAAGTGCCTGTGACTCAATCACGGCCACTGAAAACCAGTGATATGAGTTGCCACTTGATACAATATACATATATCAGTTGAGCGATAGTCAGTGATTTAATCACGGCGACTGAAAATCACGAATATCAGTTACCACTTGATATTGAAATTCACGGAGTATCAGAAATATTTCTGATATATATTGATACGTTCTGCTAACACTACATACATGATATATTACTAATACGCCGTGAATCCCAAAAGCACAAGTAAGAAATAAATAAAT
The DNA here is from genome assembly GCA_035044765.1 of Leucophenga montana. Classification (NCBI taxonomy): domain Eukaryota; kingdom Metazoa; phylum Arthropoda; class Insecta; order Diptera; family Drosophilidae; genus Leucophenga; species Leucophenga montana. The sequence goes on from JAWNNQ010001600.1 coordinate 60,024, forward strand.
TTTCAATCACTGACATTTACAATATCGAGTAGCAACTGATATTAGTGATTTTTCGATCGCCTTGATTAAATCACAGGTAGTTAAATATCGCTTAACTCTAGTTAGTTGCTGATTTTTTCTGATTGAGATTTTCTTTCACGAAGTTCGTTACTTTATCTAAAGGATGGATGCAATTAAGAAAAGTTCTGAATCCGTATTGTGTTGGGGGTAAGCTTTGTTCTCCTCTATATGGAGATTGACTTTAGTTTTGATAGCCCGCTCTAATATTTTAGAAAAGGAACAAAGAAGACTGATTGGCCGTTATTTGATCAAAGCCCGGTGATTTGTTATTTTTTAATGAATTTATGATGCTCCGAATTTCACTTCGATGGGGGTTCCATTATGGTTATTTCCTGAACTATCAGGTCACTGAAGGATATTGGACTAATAACGAGGTGCCAGAATCAGAGTACACCTCTGTTTTGCGATGCTTTGATTCAAAAGTATCTGCGAGGATGTTCACCTTCTCCTCCCTGGTTGAGAAATATTGATTATTATAGCGGAAACTTGAATCACGAGAATATGGCTTTTTGTTTGTAATAACTTTTAAGTTTCCAGAAAGGTTTTGAGTTGTTATCTAGTTTATTAGCCTATGATTCCAGTAAACGTTAGGTGAGTAACCCTGGTTTTGAAAATTGGTTGTCCTTTGGCATTGGGGAGTGTTTCTGGTTGAGATTAGATTGGTAATGATGGATGGCAATTTTAAAGTAAATGGTTTTTAGGATTCCTGGGTATAGACTGTTCAATGATCTTAACTATGTCAAGTGTAGGGTATTCAACCATCCTGTCGACTATTTGGCGTGTTGTAGAAATTTTTCCAGTTTGCTTTCGAATATTGTAAATAAGTTTCGATATTAGCGTGAGCTGGGCTTCGATCAGATGAATGTTCTGAAAAACGTTTAAGCGAGTTCGTACGAAAAGATCTAAAGTGAATGGATTACCTTTGTAGCTGGCAGGTATGTACGTTGGGTCTTTAGAGTATAAGATAGAAATGTTTCCATAGTTGTAAGTTGCAGTTGTAATTTCTATTGATACGAGAAAGCTTAAGGAGATCAGATTTAAACATATATATTTATGATTTGTTAAATTTTACGTTAAATATTGGCTATTCAGGTATTTAGCCGATGGACCAGGAAAATTGTCAAATATAATACTAAAGGAGTTATTAGAATCTATACTTAGCTCTACACCAATGTTTTCAACTAAATGGGTATTAATGTTAGTAATTTGCCTATGCTTAAATGTGTTGTTAACTATTAAGTAGTGTGGTAATTTTTATGAACTGTATAGTTGACGATAAAGAATCTATCATTTTTTGTTAGTCACGCTTCGCAAACAAGATTTAGTTAAATCTTATTTTCTAGCATACTTACTTACTTAGGTGGCTCTACAACCGTTTATCGGTCAAGGCAGAAGAATTTTTTTGTTTAGATTTTCATAGATAGTGTTGAAACAGTCAATATTGCGGAGAAATATTTTAATCCCGATTGAGATCGATTTGATGTAATAGACTATTATGCCTACCGCTTTAGGCTTATCTAAAATATATTTGAGGACTGTTTTCCCACAGTAACAGGTTTAGTTTTCGTAATAGGGTGCACTACGGGCTCCAAGTCACCATCAGTTTGATCGTTATCAGCAATTTCATTATCCAAGATAGTTTTGAGCAGACGAAAATGATTAAAATATTGCCTGCTACTACGTTAGCTATTGATCTCCGTTTACTCAAAGGCGACATCTTAACCGATGCGTAATCATCACTATGTTGGCGTTTAATTTAATTGTATATGGAACTTTTTATCTCTCACTGAAATGTGCTGCAATTTGCACCATACAAACATATTGCTCGTCTATGTGTGTCTGTGGAAAGTGTGGAATAATGCTGAATTTCATTTATGCAATTTTTGTTGTTTGACAGCAAAAAAAAAACGCTGATCATATGGAAATAAAAATAATTAGCCTATCCACAATGTTGTTTTATCGTTTAAACGTATCAAATATACATATACTTACTGAGTAACTCGATACACGAACGAACACCTGAAAAGTTTTCAAATCAATATAGTTCGCTATTACCAAACTTTCTAACATGGCTGGGGAAAGCATTTCAATTCTGACAACACTTTTGAACATCTTTCCGAATACTATTAAAGTTAAAATTTTAAGACGAAAAAAGTTGGGACGACTAGGAGTCTCTCAAAACTCGTTAAATAGGAATACACATTTTGCTGTTGCTTATTTTAATTTTTCATACGTTAAAATGATTAGAATTGGCTTAATGTTTTGATTTTTAAATGGCGTATAATAATCTCTGGAAATTCCTATATCCGGTAAAGTTGTTTCCGAGATTAGCCCGGAAAACAGACAGACTCAAATTTTAAATACGCTTGATTAGGTTTTGGTAACGCGTAATTATCCACATAAGCTTACGATATTGCTTGTATTTCAAAATTACATACACTTCAATTTTATTTATATGTACACAGAGTGCTCTAAAAATAACCGAATATAGTTATTTATCTTAGTTAGTTAGTATACTTATAACAAGCATGGTATTATGTTTCAAAGCTAATATTTATTCAAAATACGATTCATTTAACTCAATCCAACGTTTGGAATGCTCAACCAATTTATCCATAGAATAGAACGCACTTTTTGGGATATTCTTTAGCACCTGTGTCAAGACTGCTTGTATTGCAGTTTTACTTTTTGGGAAGACAAAATAATCTTAAAATAATCTGTTTTTTTTTTCATCAAAAATTCATCAACTGCACGAGCGATTTTTTGATCATCATTTAACTGATGTGGAACAAAACGTACACACACCTTTCTTTTACCCAAATCTTGATATTTCGTAGATTGTACAGTAAGATGAAATTAGTTCTTCTGCCAGCAGGAAATTTCCATCAATAGCGATTATTTCACTTACTTTTTCCACTAACTCAGCACGATTAGATGTTTCGAGTCGTCCAGGTCTTGGATCTTCATTTAAATCATCACGACCGTTTTTAAATCGTGTAAACCACGTCTAAACTTGAGTACGACTCATACAATCGTCATCATAAACTTTTTTTAACAATTCGTAAGTCTCATACATTTTTTTACCGAGTTTAAAACAAAATTTAATATTTGCTATTTTGTTTTTACGACATAACTACAAAAACTGCTTTTATTAAAACGTGTCTCATTTTGTAACCTGTCAAACGAATAGCATGAACTTAGCTGCTTTCGAAAGAAGAAAAATCTATCTTTCTGAGGCCCGTTTTCATGACTTGTCTATAACTTTACCGCTCATATTTTTCAGGCGTTATGCTAGTTTCCAATGTCACGACTCTTATTAAGCCTATAACCCTAACTCCGAGTTCGGCGAGCCGATAAATTTATCAGAATTTTTTGCAAAGATACCTGCCAACTCGATCGATAAAAAACCAAAGCAAAAGCTAAATGAAAACAAACAAAATTGAAATTTTGTATTAAAATTTTAAATGCAAACGTGGATTGACTCGTATTTTTCTACAGCGGCGACGCTCACTGTCATCCATTTGTTTTCTACTAATTTATAATTTTATTGTATTTACGTTTTTGCAATTGGACTGTCCACCTCTTCAAATATTCTCCTGGGCTACTCAAAATTGATTTATTACAATTGTGATGTCGTGACATGCACTACTCAATATTATACCGCCTATAGCATATCTTGCCGTTTCGTATTTTCTTATGTATCGGTAAGTCGTGAGAATTACCCTAACACTGCCAACATTTAATAGATGGCGCTCCGTGTTCTATGATTTAAATTAAAAGTTCGGTTATTTTCAGATCCACCTTGTATGTACGAGTATAGATGTAGACATTGTATGTATTGTATTGAAATTTGTTAAATCTATGCATAGTTACCGGGCAAAGTGCAAGTGAAAAGAGTATTTAAGCTTTAGTTCCACCAATTTCACTTTTTTCTTTTGACTCAGTTGATGCTCTGCATGCCCACAAATGGTTGAATATGGGGTTCACGTAATATGAAAAATCATTTTTAGGTCAAAACCTTTCGATTAAAGTATTTAAGCTTTGATTTATGCCATTTTGTGGTTATCTTTTCAGATTATGAATTTATGAATAGTGATAAAATTATAATTTTTAACACCCTTAAACCCTTCATATTTCGCTTGATTTTTTTTTTTTCAATCGAAATATGAAGAGTTTAAGGGTGTTAAAAAATTAAAAACGAATGTAATTATCTAAGGTAGCTAAAAACCATGGTACAATAGTAAGGTGGTGTGTTGAGAGCGAGTGCCCCGTATTTCACAGACCAATAATTAGTACGCTTTTGAATGCTTGTGCTGAAATATTGCCTGCACATGAACTTTGTTTTGTTGCTGCATGTATGCCATTTTTTTCCTTCTTTGTCTTGTTTTTCTTTTTAATTTTAGTCTTTTTAGTGCGAATTGTCCTTATTATTGTACTATGTACGAGCCAACATGTTAGTCATACTTAACGCTCTCAGCATTATCAAATGGTACCGAACTGTTTTGTATTTTCGCTGTAATGGTTGATTTTTTTTCACAGAACAAACACCAGATATTTGTAATTACTTAGTTAAAGTAAAAAAAAATGTAATTAACAATTCTCTTTTATAGATCGGAATCTTTAATAATAGGGAGACAGAATCTATAGAAAATATAAATAAAATTAATTCGAACAAGGGAATTCCAACACTACCTGAACCTACAATGCCTCCACCGCCTCCGCCACCTCAAAGTGAGGTTTTAGACAATGCTCGCGATATGAAGAAAGCAAATCATGAACCAATATATGAAGCAGTTATTCAGCCAGAAAGTACAATGGCTATTAAAAATGACGAAACGACTTTTAATAACAAATTTCCCACACTTATTGAGAATCAAAATTCCGTCAACAATGCTTTCAAGACCATCACAAATTCACCAAATTTAATTGATAACACGATAGGAAATCTATCATCACCGAGTGAAAATACTGCCAAAGTTCATGCAAGAATGCAGGATCAAAATACTGAACGTGAACAACGCCGAAGACACAGGGTTGAAAAGAAATTGCAAGAAATGCACCACAACAGTGGAGAAATCCAAAAAGACGTCTTCAACAATGATACGTACTATGACATTTTGGAATTTGCTGAAAACTATTTCAACAAACATGAGCGAACTCCAGAAGGGACAATCATAGCCACTTTAACGCGGAAAGGCAAAAAGAATACAGATTTAATTCCAACATATGAAATGATTGCCTTTGCACGAATTGACAAAATACCAACAGCTCATGTTCACATGTATGATCCTGAAAATGTAGTACTTGCATGTGCTATCTTTAGAGTAAGTAGAAAACAATAAAATTTCAAAATAGTATTTAATATTTCTTTTCTAATAACGCTTTCTACGATGTCAAATTTGTGTATTTTAAGGAACTGTGTAAATATATGCGTGGTGAACAGATAGCTGAACGGGAGCTGCAATCGATTCAATATATAATTGGATTGGGCATTGAACGAGAAGAATTGAGAGATGAAATATTTATACAGTGCATTAGACAGACCACAAATAACCCGAATGTTCAATGGACCGATCGCTTATGGTTGTTAATGTGCCTAACAATTGTTGCTTTTCAACCCAGCAAGCTGCTATTCAGGTATTGTTGTTTTCTATGCTTTTCGTTACATTATGAAAAAAAAGAATAAACGCTAACTTCGGTTCAGCCGAAACTCTAATACCATTGACACGAAATTTTAAATCGTATGTGTATGAAGCGAACATCTATAAGATGCCACCATATCGAATTTCAAGTTGATATTGACGTTTTTCATACAAATGAATAATAGTGAGTTGTGGGTTTGTATGGGACTACTTCAAAAGGTGGGCGCGACACGACCAATTGTATATGTATATGAAAAGGTTGTCCACTAAAATCCACCGTATCGAATTTCATGCTAATATTGATTTAAATAAAGAATTTTTCATAAAAAACATAAGTGGGTTTGTATGGGGGCTATGTATGTTAAGCGCCTGTCCATAAAAAGGCACCACAATGCATTTGAACCTAATATTGACTTTGATAATGAAGTTTATCATAGGAAATCCCAAAGTGGGCAGTAGGTTTATATATATGGTCGCGGCCAAAGTCAGTAACGTCACATTCGTACGCAGTATTTTGCTTATATCTTCATAAGAAAAAAAAAATTGTTCTTAGTTTTCTATTGCATATTAAAGTACGATTGTTTCATAGAAAAAGAGTTTGAAATAAATTTTTTAGTTTTGGATTTATGAGCATTTTTTGACCGTCACCGAAGTTCGGAAGTATGCCACGAGGTAAAGTAACAGTTAAGTAACAAGATAAAACGTTAACTTCGGTTGAACCGATGCTCTAATACCATTCACACGAAACTTTAAATAGTATTGTAATACATAAAAGTGATGTTTTTTTTTCATAAAAAACACAAAATTGTACGGTGGGTTTGTATGGGGGCTATTCAAAAAGTGGGCGGGCCACGCCCAATTGTCTATGTATGTTTAGCGGCTGTCTCTTAAAAGGCACCATATCAAATTTCAACCTAATATTGACTTTAATAAAAAAGTTTTTCTTACAAAGTCAAAAGTGGACCATAGGTTTGTATGGGAGCTACCCAAATAGTGGGCGGGCCACGCCCGTTAGTCTATGTATGGTAAGCGGCTGACCATAAAAAGGCACCACATTGCATTTCAACCTAATATTGACTTTAATAAAGAAGTTCTAGAAGTAAGGGTGCTACCCAAACCAGTGGGCGTGGCAGGCCAATATTGATACTCTATTAAACTACAATAAAAAGAAGTATATGTGCAAAATTTCAACTGGATAGCATAAAAATTCGTCCCCAAAAAATGCGCAACAACATACAGACGGACAGACAGACAGACGGACATGGCTAGATCGATTCGTCTCGTCGAGCTGATCAAGAATATATATACTTTATGGGGTCTACGATGGCTCCTTTAATGAGTTACAAACTTTCAGACAAACTGATAATACCATTTCACACTATGTGTGAATGGTATAAAAATTAGCGAATTTACCAATGTTTCATTTAAATTCTGCTCAACACATCAAAGTTCAAGGACTAAAGATTGTATAAAATCAGAGGTTTAACCTATTATATATATTATATATTTCAAAATTTCAGAACATGAAAGCAATGTCAGTAACGTCACTCGAACGAATTCTCAAAATAAGAACTTAACTTAATGTACTATTAACGAAAGATAAAGGGTTTAAGATGACATCAAAACGGAGGTAATAGTGCTTACTAACGTCACCTGTACGAATTGTTAAAATAAAACACAACATTTTTTATCAAAAAAGTCTATTCATTTATTCAACATTTTTAATGGATTCCGTTATCACTTCAGTTATATTAATGTTATAGTGTTCTGGATTAATAGTTCAGCCTTGTTAAAGTAAAAAGTCACAAAATTTAAATTACGTTATTCGTATCCTTGCTTTGAAGTAACATGAGCTACTATTTTTCCGCCAACATTACGTATTTGATGACAAGATGCAATGTCACGAACATTTACTGCGCTTGAAAAAATTTCGGTTGAACCCAAAGTGCTGTTAATTTCGCTGATTTCCTTGTCGGTTACTTCTTCAATCGATATTTGTGATTGTGTCACTTTGAACGCTTTTACGAACTCACATGCGCTGTTTACAATGCAGTCGCGAGCTCTGACATGACGTCGGACTACAGTTTTTTGTGGCTCCGATTCCATCTATGCAGCTCTTGCCGTGCGAAGTTGCGAAATAATTTCAAATTATTTGCATGCTGAATTTCACTTCTAAGTGTTGAATGACCGCTGTAATGTATTTGTTTTTAAACTGCGAGGACGGACCATCGAACCAGTTTTTCAAAATTTTAACTTTACTTGGCATTTCTGACAGGAGCTTGTGGAGGTAGGGTATAAAGGTATCTTTGGTGTGAGACAAATTGTCCGAAACGCCTTACATTGAAAAGTGTCCTTATATCCTTATAATAAAAGGCCGATGTAAATAAAGACAGTTGTCGCTGATTCCAGTGAGCGCTGTGGACTTCATCTTGCGCCTCGCATACGAAATTTTCCGCAATGTCGATTTGCAGCAAACCCTCAAGGGCTTAAACGGTGCCAGTTACGCGTGGAAGGTCATACGTATTAAAAGTTTGCGATTGTTGGCGTTTAATGTAACTGTGTCTCAGGAATTGTGGTGATAAAGCAGACAAATGCGCGATCAGACTTGCTAAAGTTCCATTTTTCTTTTGTTTTTCAATACGCTTTGATTGCACATTTTTTTGCCATACCATCCACTATACAGACGAGCAGAGTGAAATATTGCCAACTGCGCTCTTTAGTGATTCAGCATTTGGTGCATTTATCGAACCAACATTCTATAGGACAATCGTTGCACAAAAATTGGCGGACAAAGCTACCATTATAATTTGGTAATTTCGGTGCGGCTTTATGAAGCGCAGAAACTGCTTGCATAAAGTTGGCATGATAGGAGCACATGCATGTGTTGTGTGGCAATTCATTAATAGGTTTCACATGGTCCGGACCATGACCATGTTTTTTGAAATGAGTCAAAGAGCAGAAATCTGTAATTAATAAATTTTGAGTACAAAATTTTTAAGTTTTTTTTAAACTGAAAAAAAAAAAAAATAGTAAATACTGGCTTACCCAGGTTTTCATTTTGCCTTTCTTCAGCGAACAAAGAAAACGCTTCCCTTAATTTCATGATCATGTGTCGTTGTACTCAAAAAATAACTGCTGGTGCTCTGTCTGAGTTGGGCTTTGTAATAATATTCACCAAAGTCTGCTTATCAACTTCATCAAGGAGTGTCAATTCTATACTCTATTAAACTGCAATAAGAAGTGTATGTGCCAATTTTCAACTGTATAACATAAAAAAAAGGTCCCCAAAATTGCGCAACAACATCCAGACAGACAGACGGAGATGGCTAGATCGACTCGACGCGTTTATCATGAATATAAATTATTAAGTTTTGCCCGCTGAGATGATAATGCTAGGTTTCTCGGTCGTCGTCGCAGATGATGGGGTTGCTGGCGTATTTGCGATTTGGGAAGATGACTATCCTTCCAAATCGCTGGCCTTGTGTCTCAGCAATGATATAATTATAATAAAATGTTCAGTAATGATGTCGCAACGCTTGCGACATAAACAAGCTTCCGGCTGTTGATCCAGACCGAACGTTCTCAGCACGTTGCATGGGGAATCCGATTCGTCAGCATTTCAGGCGCACGGGTTGTTCGATAAGTTCATGCGATAGCCGTTTGTTAACTTGCTTGTTATCTTATATATACTTTATGGGGTCTACGATGCCTCTTTTAATGCGTTACAAAGTTTCAGGCAACTGATAATACCATTTCACACTATGTGTGAATGGTATAACAAGAAAGAATGCTGAAGTCGAGTGTCCTTTCCCAATACCTGTCTAAGACCCTTTATTTGAATCATAGATTTGTATGGGATATCTGGATGTGGGATATTACACCAAGTTTAGTGTATCTAGCTCAATTAACAACAAAATCAACATTTTCGTACAACAATATAGAATAGACCAACCCTTATAATTGCGCAAATTTATTTCGATTTGGATCAGGTCGGAAATGTTACCGTGCGCTACATCCATTTTATGATCAACATAATCGTCCATCCGAGCGACTAATTCGATTAACAATGGATCGTTTTCGCACCACGTATACACTAAATGATAATACGCATCCTCAAAGACGTCGTATAATACGCACCGAAGAAACAATTGCTGCTGTAGGACGTATTATTGAGAAGGACCCAACTGAGTCGATCCGTTATCGCGCGCAGCAATAGGAGCTGTGTGGATCCACTTTATGCAACACTTTACCTAAAGATCTCGGTCTACGACGCAAAAATTAAACCCGAAGGACCATCGTTTGCGAAGTACGTTCGGTAAATGGGCTGAAAATCAACCCACTATTTTATTCTGTTCAAAGAAGGGATTCATTTTGGCCTTGATAGACAAGTCAATACGCAAAACTGCCACATTTGGAGTGAAAAAATCCACGATAGTTTCTTGATGCACCGTTACATTCACAAAATATCACTGTTTGGCGTGCTTTATGAGCCGGTGGCCGGTAAAAATGAGGCCGTCGAGAACGTTGCCGACAACGAGCGAGCGCAATAGATTCATGATTAGCGATTATTTCGTGCCCTAATTAAATGGGATGTTTATTGAAGACATGTTTTTCTAACAGGACGGCGCCACATGCCATATACCGCTTGCAACAATTGACTTACTGAAGGAAACTCTTAGCGAACGCTTTATTTTTCGAAATTGACCTAGTAAATTACATTATTTTGTCTGGTGTTACGTCAAGTCAAAAGGTTATGCGAACAAACTAGTAATTTTGGATAAGTGAGAAGATAGCATTGTGAAAATCATTGCCGAGATACGGCCCCCATTGCTTGAAAAGTGGTAAAAAATTAGACTTTCAGAATGCGCCCACATGCCCGAATTTATATTTAATGTTATAAAAATATCTTTCTAACAAAGCAAATTTTCAGTTTTAAATTATGTAATTTCACCACCCTCAAGACTTGCTGGACCTGGTCTTCGCTTAAATATTTCCATAGTTAATAGTCAAACACCCTACAAAACTTAATTAATTACTTACATACTTACTCTCTCATAAAATCTGTATATAACCTATGTAAATAGCTGTAAATAATCGTTTCCAATTTCTGATTAGATTAATTTGGCAACACTACTCGCCTACTTTTAAATATTTCGTTTAATAAATAATATTATTTGTAAAAAAAAAAAATTATGTAATCTTGATTCAATTCAAAGTTCCACCCCTTCAAAAAGAAAACTCCCTTTATATACATAATATGGTCTGCTACGCTTTTTTTTTTGGTGTTTCATACATTTGCACAAACTTAAAATACCATTGTATTGCAAAATATGATAAAATATTTTCCATTTGTAGTATAGGAAATAACTGAACTATATCATAATTGACTAACTATAAATATGATTAGATATGTAAAAAGCGCCCACGCGTTTATTTATGTATTTAACAACATTTGTATTAACTTTTGTTTTTTCGTTTTAGTACATTATTCCCCTTTTATTCTATTGGTTCGAGCGGAGGTGGCATTGAGAGCGGTGGAATTAGTCTCCGTTTTTTGGCTCTAAAGCTCCTCACTGTAGGAATAGAGCGAGTATGGCGCTTTACAATAATCAACAATGAGTGGGGTATTCCTTCTATTGTCTGTTTCATTCCATGGCGGCGTTAGAGCGCGAGAGACAGTGAGAAACTGCGATCATTGCGCCGGGTAATATATAGGGGAGGCATGAAGGGAAGGGGAATGGGGAAAGGGGCATGGGAAAGGGGTTGGGTATGGAGAAGAGGTAATGTGTTGGGGCAGGGAGGAAGGGCATCTACGGGCCGGGTACCGGCTAGGCGAGGGGGCATGGGGAAGTGTGCCAACGCGCCGGGTATAAACTAGTATACTCATACATTTTTCAGTCAAATTAGGGCGTAAACAATTATAACAAATGTTTCGAATCTACAATCTATACAATTATAACAAAAATTTCGAAAAAACTTATTACTGTGGTAAATTGCTTGTGAGTTATGAAATTTCAAGTTGGACACGACTATCTCGTCTCGTCGCATTTTGCCAGGACAGAGTATACAATTTTTTTATTTTTGTAATCAAATTTAGTGTTTTATGTTTAAACAACAAAACTTAATTTTTTTTCATTAGAGTATGAATTACGGAAGGGTATTAGAGCGTTCAGTGTGAATGGGAATCCAACTCGTTTCGATCGAATGTCTGAGTTACAGCTAATGGAAGCTGGAATTTCAAATATCCCCCAAGTTTAGCGTTTTTATTCGATAGCTTAATCAATTCCAAAAATTTCAAGCCCTATCAGACTAAGAATGGATAAAAAATAGAAATGAATAGAAATCATACGACAACAAAAATATTGTACATAAATTGAGTAGAGCTCTTTCGTCTCCCTTTTGCGGACGTTAGTTTATCGGTGCGTTAGCTGACAAGTATCATGTGACTTTATAAATGACTGATACTTGCAAAAATATGAAGCTGAGTTGGTAAGTTGGGCAACCGACAACGACATTAACTACAGCGACTTGCATGAACAACATTAACAGTGTAATTCTTCGTTATCCAGCAGTACAAGCATTGATAACAACAACAAGTACTGCTGTTAAAAATATTTAAATTAAAAAGAGAAAAAACAAGAAACATTTGTTCCCCGTTTGGCAACCATAAAATCATTTATAGCCGTAATCAGTTGTCAAATTAAGACAACAATAGCGAATTTACAAACCTTTTTAATATGCTTGGTAGGACTTGAAGCTCTATCGAATCTATTCTCGCTGCATATCCTAGCTCTACAAGCTATATTGTCAACGACCCTAGTCAATCTAAGCCAAACGCTAATGCGCAAGCTTATGCCATCCAGATCAGTGCCGGTGATCATTCCGCTGCTCAAAAATCTTGCCTTAAGCTCGGGGTCGACTCCTAGTCCTATCGGATATCGTAAATATGAAACACATATTGAATGTGCTTGAGCAAGTGTCATCCCTGGATAAAGTCGAAGTTAAGCAGGTAGCCAACTAGCCAATTATAAGGTCTGTCCGTTATTTCAAGATTAAATTTGACGAACCCAGCCCAAGTCATGCCCCCGTCTGGTTATCTCTCAGGCCCACCGGAATCCAACTAGCCAACCAAATGCTCAATATGACTACGATCCCATTTTAGTAGCAGCAGTCCACTGGAATTCACTATGTCATATGCAAAATTCGCTTGTAGATGTGGGTACGCTTACCCAACGGCAGCAACAGAGACACGTTCAGTCAAGCAAGCGTGCTTTCCAATTTCAACTCGGCAACCAAATGAATCTGGAATTGAAGCGAAATTACGGCCATTATTTTACTCAACAAGGTTTTTCAGAGATATGCAGAAATGCAAACCTAAATAATGAACATGAAGAGCCAAATAATAACTGAGCATATTTCTTAATTCTCAGAATGATTACCCTCGGAATACTTATTTGGTACGCCAACGGTGTTTCTAATTGGACGCTCAAATTAGATTGCTTCGTGCAAATCAACAATATCCAAGTTATATTGTTGAGCGAAACACGTATGTCACGAGACTGAACGCATAAGATGCTGATTTTAGCTCCTATGATGCAAACCACCCTTGCTACGGTCTACCAAATGCATATCGTTATATACCTTCCGGTTAAACCTTTACAAATGAAAACCGATTTGACACAATCTCATTACAAACGCCAGTGAAAGGTGATGCCGTTCCGATGAAGAGCTATCTTCACGCCGCAGTTGGCGTATCGATACAAGGCCCTTCACACAGCTACCCCAGATAAGGTACTGGCCACAGAAGTACACAGTGGAAGTTTGTAATTATATCTATGGTCAACAAGTTTCGTAAGTTGCAAAGCGACCCAAGGCCAATTTATGCAAAAAATGCACGAACGTCTGCTTCTCATTAAAAGATAATTTAGTCTTGCCGTCGATGCATTCTCGATTGGAGTGCACTCAATCTTTGAAGGCAAATTATCTGGGAATCGACCTCGACTGCAGACACCATCAATGAGCATATTAAAGTCGTTGTGGTCACAATTCGTACCTAACTTCGGAAGCGTTTTGTTCGCCTACGAACAAGTTATTTCGTGCTCCGCAATAATGCATTTTTTTTCCTGTGTCTAAGGCTTTAAAAGTCTAAGTTTTGTTCGTGAGCAATACTAAAATTGATTAACTTTAAACAATTTTGAACTTGGCAACTTGCAGTTTTGTTTTTCAGTTTTTGGCACTTAGCTTTTTTGTATATTTATGTCTCGCTCTTCTCTGAGTACTTAGAGCATCTGTACTAAATCTTTTGTACATACACTCGTTACTTTTGGAACATCTGTTTGTGATTTTCTTTTGTTTGTTTACAATTGTATAATACAAACAGAGTTTGAATATGACAATCTGTTGCGAGCCGAAGCTTGCTCACTGTTATATATGTGTAATTTAAAAATGTACTAACCTACTCTCCTACTCTCATTCAAAACTTTCACACATACACATACCACACACATATATACCAATTGTTATAGATACAATTATAATAAAATATCCCTCACATGTCCAGATCGCACCTCTAGAGCATATAATCTATGGTTCATAGAAGGAGCCTTAAACATGGTACGGAGTATCGGGAATACTCGACTGAAGCGTTCTGTTATATATGTGTAATTTAAAAATGTACTAACCTACTCTCGTTCACTCATACTCTCATTCATATCTTTCACACATACACATATATACCAATTATTATAGATACACAAAGGACGCATTAATAAAATGAGTCGTTAAGTTACGCTCAAGCAATGCACAACACGCGTCTTTCTCTCGGACACCTCAAATACAAAAACTGGCGACGAGTATAAAAAAGAAGAAAGGAGAGTGAAAAAAAAAACGTTAATTGTGTAATTCGTGTCAGTAGTTCCGTGTAAAAGCATAAAGATGCCGATCGACGAAAATAATTTTAAACAATTGCTTGATCAACATCAACAATTTGCAAAGGAATTGTTGGAACAACAACAAAAGTGGATGTAATCAGTTCTCGAACAGAATATTGCCAATGCTAGTGTTTCAAGCCGCATCGCGGGTGAATCGACTATTTGTCCTCCTTTCCACAATTTTAGTAAAGATACGCGGAATTGGGAGTCATATATGCAACAGTTGACTCAACATTTTCACGCATATTCAGTTACATGCGCTGAAAAACAAAAAGCATACATTCTTTCATGGATTGGTGCTGATATTTTCGAACTGCTAAAAAACCTATTTGCCAGTGATAGCTTGCTTTCCCACACATACAAGCAATTAATCGATAAACTAACGGAGCATTTCCAGACAAAGCGACACATTGTCGCCGCTCGGTACGAATTCTTTAAAACGGGGATACAATATTCACAGACACATAGAGAGTGGGTAGCCAATCTTCGTGGCATTGCTCGTGAATGTAAGTTTGTGTGTGGTGGTATCGGGTGTTTATCAAGTTATGTTGATGAAATGATACGCGATCAAATAATTGTACACACGCCATATGACTCAGTGCGCGCTGCTGATCTTCAAAAATTACAACCAAGTCTTGAAGATGTCCTAATAATTGCCGAAAGTTACGAGACAACAACAAAAATAGTCGCTACAATAAAATACAATTGTGAAAAGCCCATACCAGTAAATGCGATGCACACACACAAACATCATAATAAAGAAAAAAAAATCGAACGAAATGCAAACACAATCATGCTTAAATCATGTACTGGATGTGGAAACTCTCATGCTAGAGAGAGATGCAAGTTTCGTGACGCTAATTGCCATATCTGCGGCAAAGAAGGACACATAGCTGCCGTTTGCTTGACTAAGAAAGGCAAATTGTATAGGAACTACAACAAAAGTAGAGAAGGGGAAAACGATCGACACAAAAACAACATCGCGAACACGATGGATTCAGTTGACACAGTGCATATCGACAGTGTTACAGGAACCGTAAAATTCGAATCAAATAAAAACATTATTGATGTCAAACTTTTAAACAAAATAATAACATTTCAAATGGACTCTGGTGCAACGGTTTCGGTGATAAATTCTACAACATACAAACAATTAAACAGTCCAAAATTAGTAAAATGCAATCGAGTTTTGCATGCGTTCGGGCAAACGCCAATTCCGATATTGGCTGAGTTGCATACTAAAGCAAAGTGCGGAAAGAAACAAAAAGAAATTGTAATAATCGTAGCAAATGTCGAAAATGCAAATAATCTTTTCCGATTGGACTTATTCAAAACATTCGGTTTCGAAATTCAACAAGTACAAAACTTGGTTGATGATTATGCGCCTCAAATAGCTGATTTGTGCTACAGGTGCAAAGAAGTGTTTGAACCAGCTCTTGGTGTGATAAAAAACTTCAAAGCACGTGTTTTTCTGAAACCTAATGCCACACCGAAATTCTTTAAAAGCAGACAAATACCTTTCGCTCAATTGGACAAATTTAAAGCAGAATCAGAACGACTCACAGAAGCAGGTATTTGGAAACCGATTAAGTTCGCCTATTGTACTAGCTCCGAAACAAGATGGATCATTACAAAGCGCAAATTGACATTGAACAGTACCCATTACCAACGAGAGAATCATTACTGCATGTTATCCGTCATGGCAAGCATTTTACAAAAATCGATTTAAAGGATGCGTATTTGCAAATGGAGCTTGACGAAGATTCAAAACAATTGATGGTCGTAAACACACCCCTGCGATTATTTCAGTAACAACGGTTTCCTTATGGTATTGCCTGCGCACCAGCAATTTTTCAGCGTTATCTAGAACAACTTTTAAACGGCATCGAAGGTTGTGGTAACTATCTTGATGATATTATCATAACAGCATCAACAGTTGACCAGCACCTTAGCCGTGTTCAGCAAATTTTGGAACTCCTTCAAGAAAACGGCATTAAATGCAAACAAGAAAAATGTTTTTTCTTAAAAGATAAAATCGAGTACATAGGCCGACGGATAAGTGAGAAAGGTGTTCTTCCTGACAATTCTGGCCTGCAAGCAGTAAAAGAATTAAAGCCTTCTACAAATCTTCAGAAACTAGAAGCTTTCATGGGAAAAGTGAACTATTACTGCAACTTCATTCCCAACTATTACGTAGAAAGAACGTACCCTTCAAATGGGCAACGAGCAGCAACAAGCTTTCTCATCATTAAAATCGCATATCATCAATGCAACAGAATTGGCACATTTTAACGAAGAGTTACCACTAGCTCTTGCCACCGATGCATCTTCCTTCGGTATCGGTGTAGTATCGTCACATATTCAGCACGATGGAAGCGAATAGCCAATCGCTTTTGCATCAAAAACTCTTGACAAGCATCAAGTCAAGTATAGTCAAATTGAGAAAGAGGGTCTTGCTATAGTATTTGGAGTGAAACGATTTCACCAATATCTATACGGTAGAAAATTCGTGCTCATAACCGACCACAAACCACTTGTAACTATTTTCAATCCAAGCAAACACTTACCATTGATGACATCACATAGGTTACAACGTTGGGCAGTAATACTTATGGCGTACATCGACAACCGCTCATGGCAACGCTGATGCATTATCACGCCTACCTTTAGACACAGATGAAAACTTCGACAAAGAGGAAGCATGTCACAACATCACTGACCTTGTACCACCAATCAACGCAGAGGTCATTCGCAAAAACATTGACAACGACGACAGTCTACAAAAAGTGCGCAACTATGTATTAAATGGTTGGCCAGACAAACTTCCGCCGAGTAATGAAAACATTATGCCATATTTCAACCGTAGATTTGCACTAACTATTTACGAAAACATGTTATGTCTGCACACAGATGCGAATCGAATAGTCATACCTCATTCTTCAACTTCTACATGAAGGCCACTGGGGAATTGTTAGAATGAAACATCTAGCAAGACAACATGCTTGGTGGCCTGGTATAGACGATGATATCGCTAAAATGACAACTTCTTGTGGTATATGCAAGCGAAATAATCCTTCACCAGTCAAGTAATATCAAAATTGCTCAACAGCTACATCTGCATGGGAAAAAATTCATATCGATTTCGCCGGGCCATTTTTTGACTCAATGTGGCTTATCTGTGTCGATGCATATTCGCTGTTCCCATTTGTTATACAAATGTCTTCAACTACAACAGATACTACTATAGCAGCTCTATCGGCGATCTTCGCAATTGAAGGTTATCCAAAAACTTTAGTAAGCGATAATGGTCCGCAACTGACTTCCGAAACATTCAGAAAATTTTGTAAACTACAAGGCATATCTCACATAACGACAGCACCGTTTCATCCAGCTTCGAATGGATTAGCAGAGCGTTTTGTTAAATCATTCAAAACTTCAGTCAGCAAAATCATTCAGGATGGAATAGGACAACGAACACTAAGATTCCAATCGTTGGGCATGCATTCATCGGACCATATTTTGCATAAGAGTTAGTGCATACTCCTTACCAAGTCTTCGTTACCGGTCTTGAATAACTCTGCTGGCAACTCATCGGAACTTGCCGCTTTGTTATTCTTCAGCTTTTTAACTACTGAGTTGACCTCGTTATAATCCGGCAGCTCTACAAGAGAGCTATCATCAATTGGTTGTTCTAGGTATGCTTCTCTATCGGCGGTATTATTCTCTTCATCGCCCCCAAGTATATTAGAGAAGTGACTTCTCCAGACTCAGTGATTCCTGTGCATTATTGTCCTTGCAGAAAGAAACTCCGGGCATGAAACCTTCGGACGGACGCTTGACATTTTGATAAAACTTTCTAGATTCATTTCTTTGACATAACACCTCAACATCCTCAAACTCACGCCTTTCTTGTTCCTTTTTTTTTTTGCGTCTGAGAAGGCGTTTCTCCACTCTCCGTTTTTCACGATATCGCTCTCTAACAGCTCGCGTTGCTCCCGACTTCAGAGTTCGTTTGTAAGCGGCGTCATTCTCTGCAGTAGCTTGGCGACACTCCACGTCATAGGTCTGGTGTACCAAATGACCTCCTTGGCAGCCGTATCCATGGAGTGGGAGATATGTCTCCACTGCCCACCTATGTATATCTTCAGAAGCCGGAGGGGACTCCTGGAATAGTTGGGAGAGTCTGAGAGCAAAGATTCCTTCCTTCTCAATTTTGCCTTTGAAATCGCCAATCACGATTTTTACATCGAAATGGAGGCAGCGCTCGTAGAGACTTCCGTCTGGGCGTGTGAACAAATCAGGCTAATGTTGAAGTACTTAGCCTTTATACGTATCGCGGCCAGGCGCTCGTCCACAGGTATGAAACTGGTGAGAAGACCTCGTAGTTTCCTACTAACCACGAAACCGAATCCAAATTCGTGTTTCGCATGGCACATATAATAAATGTCACAGGATGCCTTTTTTGAGCAGCCCTGTTCTATCCATCGCATTTCCTGTGTTGCGGTGATGTCAGCCTTAAATTTGTCGAGGACATGAACCAGCTGGATATCTACACCAGCCCTGTGGAGGGACAGGACATTTCAGGTGCATATCCGTAAATCATGGTCATTAAATCGTTTACGGCAGTCGTCATCTTTGGGGAATTTTATCCGAGGCTTCCTTTGTGTCTTCATTGGTACGTGTTTTTTTTTGCGGTGGCGTGAACTAAACCCAGCGCACCAGCTTCTAATTAAAGGAAGTGTTTGCCTTCTCACAATTTGCCCGGCCAGGCGCTCGTCCAATGGTATGAAACTGGTGAGAAGCTTCCTACTAACATCCAAATTCGTCCTTCCTCGCATGGCAAATATAATAGATGTTACAGTTGTGTTTTCATTTGTAAATGTTGTTTTACTATGGCGGGAACCAAACCCCTAATTAAGGGGAGTGATTGCCTTCTCACGTTTGCAAAAGAATCGTAATTTGATCGCTCCCAACAGAAAGGTCAAAGAACTTTCCACTAATGCAAACGACCCCATCCCACAATCAAATGCTTGAATTAAAATGATAATTTGCCATCGTATAACAGTTATCTGAACTTAATTGAGCTTCACACTGGAAAAACGTAGTAATATGGTAGGACTTTTATTCATCCAGAAACTTTTATCTGGTGAAATTTATTCCCCCTACTTATTACAGCGGTTAATTTTTTCGATTCCCATCAGAATCACAAGAAATTATTCGTTGTTCTAGTTGCATTCCTGTACGATCAATTGTGCGTGCAATGATGCTGTTCGCGTTCTACGTTTTACATATAATAGATTTTATAATTTAGATTTAGTCTCTCCAGACCTTTCCTTCTTAGTAGCAATTTTATTTATGTAGTTTAGTTGCTAAATTAGAATTAAAATTAGTTATGGACGTATGACACACGAATAACAATCAGAAAATAGTTTTCCCCTTTTTCTCTGGGATTTTAAACACGACAGAAACCTTACGAAAGGGATAGCTATATACATACGGCAACATTTTTCACATAGACTCGTATAGGTCACACTTGACTTTTGTTTATGTTTATATTAAAAATGCATTCATTGAATATATTCACCATTTGCGCATGACATGCCAAAGCAATTGTCTTTGCATTATTCATTATTAGTCTTTTCTAGTTTTATTGTACACTAGTACACATTTTGTGTAAAGAGTGACCGAATGAAGAAATAATCCAAAACACCATAAAAATATAGATGAATACACTGTTTCTGCTGAACTTTTGGTACTTTGTCATTTTTGAGTCCAGAGTTGTGTCATCTTTCGAATAGATTTTCATATAATATGGTATTTTCCCTGTTTATTTTCCTGTTTGTTTTCGATTCACTTTTTGATGAAAGTATATTTCAACCTCTTGCACCTCTAGAATTTTTGCTTTGTCAATTTTCTGATCTGCTCTAACATCAATGAAGCGGAAAACAATTTACTGATTGTATTCGTGTGTCATACGGCCATTACGTACATTTATGAATTAATTGCTAGTTTTCATTTATTGAATTTAAGCAAATTGAAATAAATAAATAAACGGAACTATATACCGGCAAATCATCGCACCTACTTCTCTTACCCAATTTGGGGTATATGTGCAAGATCAAACCAAGAATGGATTCGGACTTCAGAATAAAGCCTTACGCAGGATGTGACTGGTACATTTGACGATCCACCTTGTACAGAGACCTCAACTTAGCCACCGTTGAGGAGCAAGTATTCTTCTTTTTAAGTAGGTACAATGATCGACTATTTAAGCATAAACACTGATTGGCTAGACCGTTGACCAGTCTCCATCAGACGATTCAAACGACTTAACTTCAGAAATTTCGTTTCCTAGGGTGCAAAAGTTGTAAAACCTGACACTGCAGACATTATACCGGCTATGACGAAACTTTTAACTCAACCACCTGGTCAATTTATAATAAGTAAGATAAGTAAGATAAGTATATACAAGTAGTTCGATGATATTTAATCGATTACACAGGACCACAAAGGGAAATTGTGGTGGACATGTTCTAAGCGTAGGTGACCTTTATGTTTTTGGGGTCGCTGATTACGATGCCGATGTCCGTATGACCCCATCACGTCAGCATCAAGGTCAACTCAAGGTCAAACACCTTAATTTGAAATATTTAATAAAAAGTCAATAAATAGGAGCAAGTCACTTAACGTATTTAACACTTTTATACTCATTTATTAGACCTTCGACATCGTTGCAATAAACCAACCCTTTTGCTTAAGAGAAGAATTTCCGGAATGGTCGAGTACCTGGAGCTAAACAATTCTTCTCTTGCAACCTAGACGCTATGAGTTCAGAAATTTATTTCGAAAGTCCTGCATCTCGAACCAAGTCACATAACTCGTCTTGAGTAAAACCATTTGAATTTCCGGGTTGATCATTTTCTGATTCTTGTGATTCACTTATCAGTAAATTCCCTGCCTTGATTTGTTAAGACATACTTCCCACAAACAACGCAAAAGTTGTTTAATAACTTAGAACATGAGGTTGTTCTTGAACTTGTAGCATTACTCTCTAAAAAGACGAAGTTTCCCACCAAATTAGAGATGCGGTTGCTGGATGACGACAATTGCGGGCCCGGTTGCTCACCCTGACCAACCGCCGATACTCGGGTTCCGATTCCCTGAATCGTACTTCTCCTTGTGCCTACCATGACGGCTTCCACGCCTTTACCCAAGGACTTCGCCAGTGACCCGTCACCGCGTGGAAGGCACAAAAACGTCGCTTCAAGTTAAGTGATACATGTAAACGAGATATCGTCTTAACAGGTCTCGAGAAATTAGAATATCGTGCATTCATCATGTTCCTACTCAGCGACCACAAATTCATTAAGAGCAACTGTTCTAAAACCCATTCCTAGCTAAAATTCCGGCCGAGAGATTAAAAAAAGATCTTGACCTCTAGATGACCTTGAATTGGCCATGAAATTTTGGTTCATAAAAAAGTTCAAAACGTATTCGGACGTAAAGTTTTCCACTCTTTCTGAATCTGGGGTCAAAAAAATTAAATATTTCAAATTAAGGTGTTTGACCTTGATGCTGACGTGATAGGATCATACGGACATCGGGATCGTAATCAGCGACCCCAAAAGCATAAAGGCCACCTACGCTTAGAACATGTCCACCTCAATTTCCCTTTGTGGTCCTGTGTAATAAATTATAAAAATAATAAGAAAAAACGTTAGCTTCTGTGTACAAAATAAGTTAATAAGTATATGCAAAGTAGGTAAAAAATAATATTAGTCCAAATCTTATTTTATAAATAAACTAGTTGAAATACTCTGCGTTGCTCGAAATTTCAAAACTATTTTGATATGTACTTAAATTTATTCACTTATTTGTGAATTTGTGTATCGAATTGGTCGCCTTTTACACCAAAACCTACATATGAGAATCACTTTCCTTTCATAGAAACATCACACATACCCATTTTCATAATTCTATCTCAAAGAGTTTTCGAGAGATGAAGATCGATGTGTTGACCAATACATTAGAGCTTAAAATATATATTTATATAATTTATTTTCAGATATTTTGTTTCATACCTTAAAAAGAATTTGGAACAATTAGATGGAAAATTAAGACAGTATGCTCAATGGTGCTTCGACAATTGCAAATGCACAAAGGTATCAACAAGAATACATCCGCCTTCCAGTGTGGAAGTGGCTGTAAGTATTAAATTCTTTCTTTAATATTCCAAACAAAGTTTAACATTCTAACTTTTTAAGGCAATGCGTCGTCTTGGGACTATAGTTTGTAGGTTCTTCTTTTTGGATGGCCGTACCAAGGCCATTGATGTCCATCCAACAGATACAGCTGGAGATGCCGTTCAAAAACTTGCAGATAAACTTAACTTGACTACAATAGATGGCTGGGCTATATTTCAGTCTCGACCAGATGGTGAAGAGCATATAAAAACATTTGACTATCTTTATGACATTATCGCCGCATGGGAGATGAAGCAAAAAACAGCCCTAAATATTAAGAGGCTATGTAATTCTACTCATTCCGGGGAAAACCGTTTTGTGTTCAAAAAACGTTTATTTAAATCAACGAGAGAACTGTCCCAAGATCCGGTTGAAGTAAATATGCTGTACGCACAAGCTGTTTATTGCGTTGTGAAGGTAATTAAAATGTAAATTAGTTGAATCCTTATCCTTTTCATCCGTAGTTTGAACAGTATTATAATTTTATCACGGTACATACTCTATTTTAGAATTACATAATACTTTAACTTCGATAGAGCCGAGCATTAATAGTCACCAAACGTACCTAAAGTAGGCTACTAATGCTACTAACTATTTTTTAATATTTTAATTATATCTTACGAGTTACGTTTCGATACCTGAAATATTTTATCCTCATCACCAGTAGCATTTTTTATTGCGTCACTAAAGCCAATGTACAAGCCAAGCATCCCTCCAGTCTACAAAACAAACTTTAGTACGGAACTAATCTTAATTGTGTATTGGTTACTATATAAGTATGTTACAATTTCTAGACATCCGCGTTAACTAGTATCCGGTATGGTCGAGATTTTAAATTATTCCGAGCCTTCAATTATCAAACTAAACAATAAATTTTTTCAGCAAGTTTTCATTGAACACGTATGTATATAGTAGGATATAATCGTATTGTGGTTGTGGCATCCAAAGTTATGCTTTCACTTTTTGTTTCTACAAACTAGCGGCGTCTTTCTCTGCAGTTTCTTTGCGACACTTCTCGTCATACCAAGACTTCATCAAATGTCTGGTGTAACCAATGACCTCCTTGGTATCCGTGTCCATGTTGTGGGAGATATGTGTCCACTGCTCACATATATCTTCAGAACCCGAAGAGGTATATTGTGACAGCAGCTTGCCAATATCTAACTTTCGTTGAATATTGTGACGTGCACCATGCCGAGCCGTGTGTAATTCTTCACAATTTCGGCGTTTAATCGCCAAGTTCGATTGTTACACCGTGCTTGAGGTAGCACTCGTAGTGACTTTCTAAGCCACATTTTTATCTTTCGTTGGGGCGAGTACACAAATTAGGCTTATGTTAATGTACTTAACCTTTATACGTATGTTTACCACGCACTCGGCAAGCCAATTTCTTTATCGACATAAATAAATGAAATTGAAGTGTCTGTCTATGAATTTAATGTTATCGCTTGTTCTTAAGCTCATATGGTTATTGCACGTAACCAAACACAAAAACTGGATGTTTCAATTATTGTTTGTCTGTTTGGTTGTTTTTCTAGGCTAATCTCCTAAAGAGCTGTACCGATTTTTACGAAACTTTCAATGGCAGGTAGAACACTTTTCAAATAGTAATATTATGTATTTGCTAGTTTGGAAAATTGCGCACAGTCACGACCCATATAATCGGAAAACAAAATTCGTCTTTTCTCAGTCAATAAAAATATTGTAAGATGTAGTTGGAAGAGATTTGATACATAGCTAAACACCCGGAGAAGTGATAAACTGTGAAAAAAGAATCGCGCGTAGCAGCGCATGACGACGGGTACGCTAGGTATTGATCCTCTGTATGTTCGTCGTTTTGTGAACGTGGACGCGTACAATGTCGCGCAGAACCATCTAGTTAAGACTATATACGTTATTGACTTATAATAGTACTAGCTAGCTCTTCTCTTTCTAGCTTTCTCGTTGATTATGCACATATGACCATATGAGACAAACACATGAACGCTCTACAATTGTGACTTTCAGATATACATCATGTTTTAGTTATCGCCATCTCGCTCACACTAATTTCTGCCTACTTTACATTACATTTCATTTACATTTATATATATATATCGTATACATTATGGCCTATGTGTTATTTTGATATGTGAGCTAATTTATTGTAAAGTTTCATTAAAATCCATTTGCGTGAAAGAGTAACAAACATACAAACTTTCGCGTTTATAATATTATAGTAGGATTCGTACTAATTGTGAAAAGTATAAAATAAATATTCAAAAATTTGCAGCGCCATCCATTGGAGTATTTTGGAAGTTATATGTATTATTATTTCTCGTATTATTGGAAAATAATATTTTTATTTGTGTTAACATCTATTAATTATAATTTATTTTAGTGCGACGATTTTCCGGTGAGTGAAAAGGTAGCGCTTCAATTAGCTGGACTACAAGCACAAGTTGCATTAGGAGATCCATCTAATCAACCCAAGCCTGAATATTATTCTGACGTAAATAATTTCCTTCCGGAGAGAATATCAAAAACCAGAGAGAAGCAATTCTGGATACCAATATTAGCACAAGCCCATCGTCAATATGGCGCATCTCGGAACGAATTAACAGCCAAAGTTCTGTATCTAAGTTGTGTAATGCAATACCCTCTTTATGGAACCACAATGTTTAATGTTGTCTACAAAGGCTACTGGAATTTTGTTAACAATATAATATTAGGCATTACTCACGAAGGAATAATGTTCATTCAGCCTGAAGATAAACTCATTATATACCAATTTAAGTATACGGACATTGAATCAATTCTCTTGGACCCAAGTGACTGCTTTATTACTATAAGTTTGAATAGAATGCAAAATCAAACATCAAAGCAACCGAGCAAAGAAGGGGCTACTGTTCCATTAGATACCCAAAAATGCTTCGTTTTTGAAACTTTACAGAAAAATGAAATTGGCTCGTTAATAATATCGTACTATCCACAATTGTCAAATTGGATAATGAACAATTTTGAATCATCTAAAAAAACCAAAGGGGTTACAAATGAAGATAGAGCGCGTCTTTATCAAAATATTGTAATATGTCGTCGGCATTTGGTGGATATGGAAGTTGTTCGCAAGCCACAAGACTCTGGAGGATTTTTTAGAAACACTTTGCGAAGGCTGTCAAAACATAGATTGGAAAAACTGAGAGCTGAACAAAGAAGTACTATTCAAGAGCATGGTGAAACTTATAAAGGTTTTCCGCATTCGTTTTGGGCATTTAGTAGACAACAAATATCTATTTGTTTAAGTAAATTATCAGATCAAGAGGAAGTAATAATGGTGCAGATATTTCAATCAATTTTGACATATTCCGGTCTAGGAACTTGTGGTAAGTATTCAAAACTATAACAACAAGATTTATTAACATATCCGTGACATATACCTACTTGTACAAGCTATTGGTAAAAATTATATTACTTTTCAGATTAAAGAGTTAAAGGAAACAAATTTTGGGTGTATAACTACTTTTTTAAATTTATCACCAGAGGTATTTTCAAATCCATTTCCAAGACCATTTAAACTATTTTAAATTAGTATTTTGTATTAACTATTAAGCCAAAAAATCATTTCGACTATCGTTCGAAAATGTACCGAATGGGCCTACTATTAATTGTGCTCTAACACTACTGTCTTGGTCAGCTCCGAAATTGCATCTATTGTTGATTTCATCATTGTGAATTGAAGCTTAGATAAGTCTCCTGCTGCGAAGACAAATAGGTCGATAAGATGACAGGTTGCCAATGTCCTTGCCAGGTTTGGGGATAAGTGCTAGCCGCTGCATTTTTCACCTAGTTTAAATGAATTCTTCTTGTAGGCATACGCTAATCAGCCTTGTAGGCATACATTAACTGGAGGACACTCTTTTCTCACATTCGGGTCGCTCGGGCACCCATTAGCTCTGTGGCCATGCTCCCCGCAATTTAGGCAGCAGTTGTCTCCCCACATTGCTTCTACCTGACCGCGCAACATAACCTAGCTTCAGACATTTATAGTAACGAGATGACACTCTTTCTCGCACTCTGTAATTTGACCATCCAATATTTATTTTGCCGACATCCAACAGAGATTTCGCAAAAATCAAAGCGGTTTGTGTCCCTGCATAAGCGAGCCGTATGTATGAAATACAGCACTCGCTATAGTTGGCTGCGTCGCTCAGGGCTACATTTACAGCTGTAACAACTTGATCTTTGGTGGTAATGTCGTCCTCGTCCCTTATTTCAATCAAGGATTCTTGCATGATGGATCTAGCTTCAGCGTTAGATCTTACTACACTGCAAATTGCAGTTCTTACCTCAGATGCGTCGCCCTTCATCGTCTTTTTTACTTTTACCACTTTTTCGCTTAATTCTTTCAGGCTTTCATCTACCCTAATCATGATTAAAATTTCGCTATATTAGAGAACGCCTATTTTCCTTACGGTGATATCAACCGATCTGGTGCATTTTTATGCTTTTCTTTAACTTTAGGACCCACTTCTTGCCACTTTGCATTATTATCGCGCTTCGAAGGTTTCCTTTTGTCTGTGTTATAGTTCAATCTGTCTAAAATGATCGCTACCCTATTTGGTCCGACTTGTGTCATTGGTTTTTTAGGAGGTGCTTTCCTAGGATTAGATTGACATTCGTGAACACACCTTCGAGTATTTTTTCCAGTTGGTGAGTCACACTTTGCACCGCTACTCCTTGATATATTGCTATCTTTCACACTTACGCAATCCTCTGCTGAAGATTCTATATGTGCTCAGAAGCCATATGAATTCATATGAAACTTAATATGAATGGTATTAAAACTTCAGTATCACTTAAGTTAACATTTTTCTTGATTTTATTTATTTTTCTTTAATATACAATAAAAATTCAGACAAACATATATCCTAGCTCATGCGGTACCGAACCGATGCATTGATTCGAAGGGGAGTCAGCTATATGACTGTTCACGTCTAGTTAGACGAGTGTGTCCGCTCACATTTCAGCCTCTTCAGGTCCTATTGCTATTGCTGAGAAAGTGCTTACTGCACTCCAGGTTTCGTCTTTCCCTATAGAAGTACCTACGTTCCGTGAACACCACGCTTCTTCTGCAAGCAGTCGCCTCTTTGTTATAAATCTGGTGGAATGGAACATAACATGTTCAGCACTTTCTTCTGTCTCATTGCCCCACCACTTGAAGGCAGCTTCGTTGTCATGCTGTAACTTCGAAAATATCCGTGGCCATTCAGCATTTGCGTCAGGTAATAATTGACATTACCGTGAAGTTTTTCTAGCCACTTTGAGACAGGGATAAGGCGATGTGTCCACCTCTCTTATTATTTAAGTTGGTTGTTATTAAGTAATTTGAATACGCGTCGATGATAGCAATAAAATAATTTGTTCCTGAATCAATGGTTCTTTTTGATTATTCTGCTTAAATTTTTTTTCAAAAGCTCCATGATGCAATCGTTTCTTTAATTTTAATCGTCATCCTAAGCCAGTAATACAAATTCCTAGATCTTGCAAGTGTTTTTGTCAATTCCCATATAAGGCTAATGGAGCGACTTCACCAATTTCTTGTGAAAATCAGTTGGTATAACTTATATGTGATTTACAAACAATACATAATTTTCAAAATGCAACTCCGATTTGAATTTATGAAATTTTTGAAAAAAAAAATCATTAACTTGATGAAACCTAGGCCAACCATATACCAAATTGTGACAAAGTCGATTGTAATCCTCATCCGATTCTAAAATTGTTTTATAATAATTGTAGTTGTCTTTAGACAAACATATTTTGTAACAGCATGCATTGCTCCACTTATTCCCTCTAATTCTGATATATTTGGTAACTACGAGGAGAAAGGCTATCAGCAACTAATATGTTTTTTCCTTATTTATAAATTAGTTCCAAATGTGGGTATTTAAGTAAATCCATGAACATGCGCTGTAAGCTTGAAGTTACATCATCAATATCACGGTTTACAAGAGCTTCGAGTGGTTTGTGATCATTTTCAACAGTGAACTTCCTTCCATTAATGAAATAATGAAAACGCTCACACGCAAATACAACTGCAAAAAACTCCTCAATTTGCGCCTAAGTTCACTAACTCCGGATCATGCATTTCATTCCATTCAAATAGAATATCGTTCCTAGTTAATCTATGCATCTCCGTAGTTAATTTTGATATATTTGGAATAAAACGATCCCAATATTTGAAAACTCAAAATATCGCATTACTCCGTGTTTATCTATCGTATTCTTATATTTCTCTGCAGGCTTAATAGTAAAACTAGAAACAATATATCCCATGAACTTAACTTCTGATTTACTATACTGAATTTTCGTAGAACTGAATTTATCATTGTTCAAAAGGGCACGCTCAAGCAGCATTTACAAAATTTTATCATGATATCTGTTATTGTATTTTCTGCAATAATTATAATATCATCAAAATATACTAAAACACCCGGTAAGTCAAAACAAAAAATAATTTACCATGAGTTTTTCAAATATTTCTGGTGCACAATTTAATCCGAATGGAAGCCAGTTAAATTTGTATCTTCCAAAAGAAGTCATGAACGCTGTCAGCTCAGAACTTTTGTCATCCAATTCCATTTGCCAGAACCCATTAGCACTGTAACAACCCTTTTATTACTGAAAAACAACCCTTATATTGGCGAGTTTTGATATAAAAATTTTAATTGTGGGAATTAAAAAAGGTCCCCTTTAGCACAAGCATTAAGCGCTTTTAGATCTAAACAAACTCGTAAATCACCGTCCGGGCTTTCAACTATTTGTAAGTTATGTACCCAGTCAGTTGGATGAGACACAGGCGAAATAATTCCATCCTACATTACTGTTTCTAGTTTAATTTTATAACTATTGTATTTGGAAAACGTTTTCTACAATGCACAATTGCCTTTGTGTCATCCTTTAAATGAATTGTAATTTTTCCAGGATTTTTTCCAAGTCCATTAAAAACATCACTGTTTGGCCTAACAAAATTCTTCTTTAAAATCCGGTAGTCTAATTGAATCAATTTTTAGGCGTTTATCCAATTAAAATTTATTACTATAGTCATACAGAGAGAAGTCATTTTGTTTTTTGCTTATTTTAACTTTCAGATTCTTAACTATTTTCAATGGAATGCAGTTAACATCTGCACCCTTATATACTTTAAATTGTACTGTTTCATTTCCTATCTGGTATGACTTTGTTCGCTTCTTGGTTGAAATAAAATTATTATATAATTACAAGTTGTAACACTAAGTCTATGTTCTACCTTATCGTTTTCATTAGCTATTTGACCTTGGTTACTCTAGTTATGTTTATTGACTCCGGTTGTTTTTATATTTGCTTTGTAATTCTTTTTCCGACACATCCGAAGAAAATGACCCATTGATGCATTGACAAATGAATTCCTTTGCTTGGCACCTATTTTTGTGAGCTGTACTCCAATCAACACCGCAGTTAAAATAAACTTGGCGGCTTAGTGGCTCGAAGTACCAAAAATATTAATAGCTGATAGCTAAAAATATTGAATAAGTACATGATTCGTTATTTTGGAGCATTTGTAAGCTCTCTTCAGATGATATTTCTTTGCTTTTACACGGATTCCCATATACCAACAAAATGTGGTCCTGCCGGGGTATGTATGAAAGCCAAGCATTTGTTAATCGTCCACTGACTAATAAAATTCTATTTTTGTCCAAAAATGGATTAATACTTTCGATTTTGCTCCCACTTTTTATCCGTGCTCTATTTACTTCCACCTGGACCGCCACCAGCACCACCTTTCTGCTGCTTACCATTATGTGGCTGCTGCTCCAACCCACTGTCGCTCATATCACCGGGCTGTTCACCACCGGACAGATTCGGCTTGCGGCGGTTCTACTTAATCCATGGGCGAAAGTTGCGACGCTTATCGGCCGCAAATTGACTGCCACGTAATGGCTGACCCGACGGTCCCGTCACATTGGCTGCCTCATTACCCTTCTCACCAATAAAAACATTAAATTCGACTACCTGACCGTCACCAACGGAACGCACAGCTTTCTTCGGATTGTTATGTGCAATAGCGCTCTGATGAACAAAGACAACCTCTTTGGTGTCATTGCGATTGATGAAGCCATAGCAGCTCTGTACGTTGAACAAATTTACGGTGCCGGTGACTTGGGTCGCGATCACTTTTGGCAGCGGTGGTGGCACTGCTTGCTCTGCTGTCCCTGTACATCTAAATCCTGCGACGGCGACAGTTGTTCCTGATTAATACCAGATAGTATCCAGCCAAATTTAGTAGACTGACCAACTACTCCATTTCTGGGAAACAGGGCTCCTCCAATTACCATGTCAATCCTATCTGATTTATTGAACATAAGTTATTGAACATTTGTTCCATTTCTGTTGATCGTAGTCGAATGACTGATCTGGTTGCGCACTAGTCAGCGATGGTAAAATTTTTGCGTCGAATTCTTCAAAGTAGTTGCTCATGAACCTTGGTTTCATTTGAATTTTTACATTATAATTGGATTCACCAAGTCCATGAATTTTTGTTTTTGTTTTTATGCGTGGCACTTTTAATATTTGTGCTGCTTCTGTAGATATGGCGGTAATTTGAGACTCGATCTATAAGAGCTCTTATTAATATATATTCTCCATTTGCTGCCTTCACCTTAATTTGTGCAGTGGCCAGAATTACAGCCGTAGACGAGATAGTTGACGCCATCGCATTTCTCCTATTTTCAACGCTTGTGGCTCTCCGTGCAGTACGTCATGATGACTAAGCGAGCACATGCAGCATTTAGCGTTTGGTGTTGAACATTTTTTACTGTATTTGTGATTAATGCACGTTGTGTTCTCTCACAAACCTGCTACGTCCTTCGATCGAAATTGACTGTAGTCTTCTGCATTCACTGGTTGTATGGTTGTGGTACTTGCAGAAAAAGCACATTTTTCTTAATGCTTGATTTGCGACTGCTCAGTCGTTGTGACTTTTGTCGCCCTCTCCGTTGATGAATCTTTTTTGTCAATCGCTTTTAGAGTTTCATATCGCCGATCTAAAAATTTCATAACATCTTTAAGAGTTTGGATTTCATTGGGCGTTTTAGTTCCTTGCTCGTATAATTTTAAGCATTCTTTGTCAAGGTTTTGGCAAATTATCCTCGCAATGAATCGCTCATTTTAATCAATTTCTATAACTAATGCTCGAATAGCATTAAGGCACTCATTTATTGTATCCAATAGTTGCCTAACGCTTTCCGCATTGTCGCTGTTTATTTTTGGTTGATCCAAAATCCTCTCCCATTGTGTCGAAAATAGTATTGTTTTATTTTCGTACCTTTGTTTCAGCAGTATCCATGCAACATTGTTACTATGGCTTGATATCTGCAGATGTTGAATTAAGCGAGCACTTCTCCTTTCAATCATTGCCGCAGACGCAACATTTTTGCTGAGTTTGATATGTACATTATATATATACAGTATACATTTATCTTGGAATAGATTGTAAAATGTTGCCCATTCTTAAAAATCACCTGCAAATGTAATTTTTAATTTTTCTAATTTCAAGCAATCCCAGTGATTTTTTGGTTGGATTTTAAATACTTTTTCTTCATTCGGAAGCTTTGTTAAATTGAGTGTAAGAAGATTTTCAATTAAGATATCCGCTTCAGCGTCTTCTAATTTTCTTATTTTGGACCCATACAGCTTTTCAAGCTCATCAACCATTATTGTAATCAAATAATTTTTAATCAACAATTTTTTTAGCCATTTCTTTTTGAGCATCGATTATTTTAACTCTATTAATCCCCATTTTAGCTATTTTCTTTCACCGAACAATCAAAAGTATACTTTAAGAGGTAGTTTTTTTAGTCGCCTGGTTGACTAGCTATGCCTCGACTCACAGCTGGATAAAGATTACTAGATTTTTTAGTCGCCTGGTTGACTAGCTATGCCTCGACTCACAGCAGGATAAAGATTACTCTGTTGTTCACGGTGAAATTGCTTTTGGGTTTTAAAATTCACCACACACGCTCAAATCTTTCTCTTTTTTTTATCACTTTATCTTGGTGTTTTAGCCCCAAGAATGCCTAATTTGTTCAATAGCCTCAGACACGCTTTTTTAACAAACACTTTTTTTTTGTGTGTTTAGCCCCAAGATCGCCTGTTCTGCTGTTTAGCCTCAGACACGCTTTTTTAACAAACACTTTCGGTTTTTCCTTTTTCACTTTTCTTGATGTTTTAGCTCCAAGATCGCCAAGTCTGCTGTTTAGCCTCAGACACGTTTTTTTAACACACACTTGATGTTTTTCTTTGCTCACTTTTCTTGGTGTTTTAGCCCCAAGATCGCCTTAGTCTGCTGTTTAGTCTCAGACACGCTCTTTTTTTTTAAATAATTAATATAAAAAATAAAAATTTATTTTAAATTTTATACTCGGACTCTTACCACTGGTGGGGTAAAACAAGAGTTTTTATTTTATTTTACCTTTAGCTGCTGGTGCATTTGCACTACTTACAACTTTCAAGGTTCTGGCTTATCTCTGTGTCTCTTACCACTGTTGGTGAAAACACGCTCTCTTTTTTTAAATAATTAAAATAAATAAAATTTTTTTTTAAATTTTATACTCTGTCTCTTACCACTGGTGGGGAAAACAAGAGTTTTTATTTTATTTTCCCTTTAGCTGCTGGTGCATTTGCACTACTTACAACTTTCAAGGTTCTGGTTTATCTCTGTGTCTCTGTGTCAGAGCGTATCAGAGAGTATCAGAGCGTCTCGATGGACCAAAAATAGTAATAGCTGATAGCTAAAAATATTAAATAAGTACACGATACGTTACTTTTGAGCATTTGTGTAAATATGTGCAGTTGCCTCTGGTCGTGCATTTTTGTTGTCTGCAATCATGTAAACAAGAAAATCTCTTTTCCAATATTTTTAATCAAGTGAGAGGTTTGAGCAGTCTAACTCTCTCAATTCTTTGTGTCGCTCCGTAATTTTTTTCAATTGCTATTTCACAATGTTGTAAATAAATTGCGAAGCTTCTCGCGATGTTATGACGATGTTAATTTACAATAACCTCCTTGCAAACTAATTCTCCTCAGTATTTCTAATGCTTCTACTTCTGACACCATATAATAAGCTTGATTAATTATAATAGCGGATTAATACGTTTATTTATGTAAGTTTTTTTCATTAATCTCTAGTAACATGTGTCTTTGCTAAGCTCCAAATACTGACTGTCTTCTTCCTCTTAGCCTGTGCATGACTAAATATCTATCACCTAAATAATAATAACCTACTCACTACAGCTGGTACAGCAAAATTGGTCAGTACATCAACTATACAACGCCAGTTGGCAGTGTTTAATGCATTTTTTACATCGAAGGTTGTTACAGTGCAATATTGTTTGTTCCAGCTCTTCCATCGGGTGCCCTAGATTGCGTTACCTGTGATTTCTGTAACCGTTCTGATAGCATGTACGGTTGATCTTGCTTTCCTGAAGCTATACTGTTGGTTTGACAAATCACCTTTATTCTTTACCGCTGCCTCAAACCTAGAGTTTCTCAAGAAATTTGTCTGTTGTGTCTTACATGTATATCGATCTGTATGACGATGGTTCCACAGGAGGCTTTTTTGGCTTTGGAATCAGCACGATGTTCCGCCCTTTCCATCTTTCTGAGAATATTGCTTTTGCAAAGCATTATTGGTACAGATCAACAAAAATTAAAAGGTGAATATTAACATCCAACTTTAGAGCATTATTTGGAATAGTGTCGGGGCATGGCGCTTTGTTATCTTTTATGCTATTTGTTGAAGTTAACACCTCCTCTAGTATAACTTGAGGCATTATTTCTGCTGCATTGGATAACCATTCATCTGAGTATTCGGTGGCCAGCTGTTGAGGAAATAGGGTCGTTGCTATTCGGCAAAACTGGTGCTTGCCTACCTAGCTTATTCTTGACCATTTTAAATGTTTTGCTTCAGGGGTCACTGTAAGCCGAAACACACATTTCTAGAAAGCATTTCCTTTTTCACAAATTGCCATCTTAAGCGATGTGAGCGCTTCAACATACCGGCTCTGGAGGTAGGCAGAGTTATTATTAGCACTAGCGCTCTGATACTGCTTTCTGACTTGTGTATCTTGTTTCCGCAATCTCACTTTTCGACCAATACAGAGGCTCATGGTGGTGAGTCTAATTGCCCCGATGTGCCATACTGGCATACCGCAGGCCTGTTCCAAATGGAACATCACTTGCTACAAGATGATTTGGATCGCATGGTTGTGTGGTGCACCACAAATAAACTATTTAAATGACAAAAAAAGTTATGCCTTTTCATAGACTTAAACCAATTCAATCGTCTTATTGTATTTGTGGCAACATTCTTGAAAAAGTCGAAACGTTGTACAATATTGGTATATTAATGGATCCTAAGCTGATCTTTAATGCCCATATAGACATTACGGTGAATAAAGCCTCGTCGATGCTGGGCTTTGTTAAAAGGTGGTCAAAAGAGTTTGTCGACCCGTATATAACTAAGTTGTTTTTCAGTGCTTTAGTACACCTCATCCTTGAATATGGACGAAGTTCATTCTATAAAAGTTGAATCGGTGCAGAAACAGTTAGTAATTTTTGCTTTGCAAATCAAAGCGATCCCTCTTATCGTCTTCCTTCGTATTCGAGTCGTCTTAAGCTACTTGGTTTACCTTCCTTAAAAAGCCGCCGTTCAATGTTGCATGTAATGTGTCTGCATAAATTTATATCCGGTGAAACTAACGCTGCTTATATTTTAAATAATATTTTTTATGTTCCCCAGAGACCAAACTGGCATTTTGTGCTTCTCAAACTAAATATTTGTATTTCTAACTTTGCGCTGTTTAACCCTCTTAGTAAACTCAAGTTCATGCTTTGTACTGTGTGCTAGCAATTATACTTACAAAAAAGCATTCTATCAGTTCTCAATGTTTGACTTTATAATTTGAACTATTTTTTTATTTTTAACATTAATTTTATATATTAATGTTTGTTTTTGTGTTTTTTATTTATATAAAAGTTAAAGCAGCTGATAACGTAAGTTTGTAGCTGTGGAACATGACTAATCCTGGTGTCGATGGGCTACATGCTACCCAACGTCCGTCCTTATTTTACATTGGGTCCAGCGTTTCAGGCATAAAAGCCCGCCTAACTTGGGTGGTTTGTCTTTGTTTCTCTATATTTAACTCGGTAACTGTTTGCTGCAGCAGTCTTGTACTGCGATGTAGTGGTTAAAGTTTAATTACAGAGGTCTGGTAATTTTTTACATTTTCCTGATGCACAGAACATCTACTGACCCCGGTGTAGTGGTTTAATCCAGTTGTAGCTCCTCTTCTGAAACATAGAGTACACCATGGCTCGCTTTTGCAGTCCTTAGCAACGTGCCCATCCTTTCCACACTTGAAGCAAACCCCAGCTATGTTTGGCTCGCTTCTGCAGTTCCTGTAGATATGTCCAAATTCCAAAGAATCTCTTAGGTTGAATTTTCAAACTTATCTGACAGACAGACAATCCTTTTTTTCGCCCTTACGAGCATTTCCGTTACATAAACTGACAGGTTCAATAAAGCAATCTGCGGTCAGTCGTACAAGCTCCTCATTGATACACATATGTCTGTTTCTTCATCTAAAAGCTTGGATATAGCTGAGGTTCCGTAATTTTCTTATCAATGTTCCTTATTTCTAGATATCTCTGTGACCAATTTGGCTTGCACTTTATCACCAAGAATAAACTTCACTGCTTTTTGAAGCTTTTTGAACTCCTGAAGGAATGGGTGACCTTTAACTAGCTTGAGGATCTCTACATATGATAGCTACTCTCTGTTCTTTACAATAAAAGCATCCGACTTCGAGGTTTTAAAATTTTCCTTACCTGCTTCCATTCAGAATGTACGTTTTTCTTAGCCCTTATGCATGCACTCTCCTCCTGTTTCAAAGTTTCGACCCTCTCTGAAACTTCAGACTTGTTGCCTTCTTTTACTGGTTGTGAATGGTTTGACTTGGTCCCTGCATACCTCTGCTTTTTGGGGGGGTATTCCGGCGGTTAACTTGTGCCTCCCTATTTCTTTTAGGGGTAATTTTTTGATCTAGGACTGGTGTAGATTTCTGGCAATTGCGTTTTTCACTATCTTGGTCAGATGAGATTACATTCGGCTGATTATCGTTGCAGAATTCCACTGTTTTATGTAGTGCCTGAATCTTGTGTGTCGAAATAACGAGCCGTGAACCGAACACGACCCTTATCATACGCCCTATGGTTCGATTACTCAGTACGTGCAACAATAAAGTTTTTAAGTTGCATAAGTGAGCGACCAGTTACTGCGTACATATGTGGCGTACTTTTTGGCAACACCATCGATCAGCTGATCTAAACATGTATTGAATCTGCCTGATTTTATGTGATGCATATTCATAACTCTTAAGTGTAAGCACAATACACAACAATATAATAATAACATTGGATCTATAAGCATCACAGAACAATAGCGCTGTTTTTGCGCACAGAGGACAACACCATATTTGGTACGTATATTTTATCGTAATACAAGTCCACACAATTGATGGTAAAAATAGTGATTATTGAAACCCGTGGTGAACGGTGACTGTGAATTGAAAATCACACCGTGATTGTATTCGGTTATGCAAATGCACCGTTTTCATATTCATTGATTTCTATCACAATTATGTCACACCAAAGCAATTGACCAGAATTAAAAATAACATTTTTGTAACTAATATTTATTTTATATCCCGCTGATTGTATATCAAATATGTGGAAGACCGAAAAGTGGTGACCGCACCACTTTCAACTATCAACGACCTCTGTATATGTGTGTCTGTGTGATGTATGTGTGTATGTCCAGTGCAGCGATTTATCGCGCCGCATTTTCAGATATATATAGTTCTGCGCTGCACACCCTGATGGCTGCCAGGCGTTACGTCGATTCTATACCTCTTTTCTAGCTTTTCGTTCGCATGGCACTCGCCCAGATTGGCGCCCCCCTACAGAATAATGGATGTTGCCACATTATGTAGGAGTATATGCGTGTGTGTGCATACACACTAATTACAAATATTTTTTGTTACGTGCATAAAAGTGGTCTCTAACAAAGGAAAAGTGATTAATAGATTTGATCTACGAGGTGTGTTAAAAAAATGTGATTTTTTATTCGTCTCGAAAAAAAATAAAAATCGGTAAAATCACTTCTGGCTCTTTCAGAAAAAATAGCTGCCTTCAGTTAATCTAGCTCGTTTCTTGCTTCAACAAAATTAGTTGCATTGTCGCAGTGTAGAGTCTGGCACCTTTCACGCCTACTAATAAATCGTTTAAGTGCGACGATAAATGTCTGTGTAGTTAAGTCAACAACTAGTTCCAAATGTATAGCCTTTGTAGCAAAACAGCAATATATGCTTTATTATCTTTCCTCTGATTTTGTAATGTATCGAAAACGGTCCACAGTAATCGACACCAGCATTTAGAAATGGCCGTGCTCGTGTGACACGAAGTGGTGGTAAGTTACCTATTATTTGCTGAAAAATTTGTGGTCATCCTCTTGTGCATTTAACACAACTGTGTAGCTGCATTCTTGCCGTTTAGCAACCAAAAACTTTGACGAGCTATTGCCAATAATGTTTGTGGGCCACAGTGCATGTTTTCCTCATGAACACGGCGAATTAATATTTTAACGATTGGATCATTATACGGTAACAGCATTGGGTGTTTTGCATCAAACGATATATCCGCTGCATGCAACCGACCACCAACTCGGATGCTTGATTTTTCATCCATAATTTGGGTTAACGAACTAAGTGAACTGCCTCTTTCAACTGTTCCGGTTTTACTTAGCTGGTCAATTTCATTCGAAAAATCATTTGCTTGAATGTTTTGAATAATAATTCTTGTGGATCCTTCTAATTCTTCTACAAATGGTTGTCCTGAGCAGGATTTGCGTTTTCCGAAACGCATCATGTAAGGTACTATGCGTTGTAATTTGCTAAATGAATTGTTATGTCGGATTTTATATAAAATGTCCGACTGTGTCGAGTTTGCAATAGCTGTCGTAGTCATCTTTGTCTTTCTAAGCTAATCGCATCATGTGTTGCTTTCGTAAATGATGCTGGCCATTCTGTTTCTGATCCATGTAGGAACAGGGCTCCGTGTTGCCAAAAACTATCGCTGTTCAATTTTTTAGCTGATATTCCTCGAGAACGCAAATCTGCTGCATTATGATGCGAGGGAACGTGACGTCATTGCCGTGGAAATGTTGCTTCTTGAATTTTTGCTACTCTGTTTGCAACAAAAGTATGAAACGATGTTGCGTTGATACAGGCTAATACAATGGTGGAGTCTATCCAATAAAAACATTCGACAGTTTTTAAATGAAGATCCTTCTGTACTCTTTTTGCTAATTCTGTTCCTGAAGAGCAGCGCATAATTCCAGTAGTGGTAATGATTGCCTTGCTAAAGGTGTTACGCGAGTTTCAGCGCACGGTACATTTACTGATACTCGTTTGTTTATGTATGTAGACCGGACATAAACTGCCGCTCCATACGCATTATCTGATGCATCCACAAATATGTGCAATTCCTTTTTCATTTGAATCTGGCCACCATATATATGTCGAGGACCTTGCATTCATTCAACAATTAAAGGTCATTTCAAAATGCCTTCCATTCATTTTGTTGATTATCCGGAAGAGTCTCATCCCAATAAATTTTTTGCTCCCACAGATGTTGCATAAATATTTTCGTCCTTACCACAACTGAAGCAAATAATCCAAGTGGTTGCTGTGCAAAGTTGTGCTCGTCCACAGAGGCTATCAATGTTAGGAATCCAGGTCAGTCCCAACGGCGCTATCCGATAATTTTCTTATAAGTCCAGAAAATCAACGTTAGAAACAAGGTCTTCATGCGGAATATCCTTCATTTGCTGTTGGTTATTTACACACCATTTTCGCAATTTAAAACCGGACTGTAGTAGTAAAGTATTAAGCTCCTTTTGTATGCTAGATACTTCTGTTAAAGTATCTGCACCTGTAAGGCAGTCGTCGACATAGAAATCATCTCGTAATGTTGCTACACCTAATGGATATTGGTCTTCTTTTAAAGATACTAAATGTTGCAGACACTTAGTTGCTAGATATGGAGCCGATGTTGTACCGTGCGTAACCGTTTTCAGACGATATAATTTTAATTCCTCTGATGGGCTGTTTGTTCATACTATCATCTGGTGAAATTGATCCAATGGATTCATCCAGATCTGACGGTACATTTTTTCAATATCCGCATCATATTTATGTGTTCTAAAGCGTAACAATATTGAAAATAGCTCACATTGAATTATGGGTCCTGAATGAAGAATATCATTCAATGATTTGCCCGATGACGTTTTGGCTGATGCATCTAATACTACTCGAAGTTTGGTAGTTTGACTTTCTGGCCTTAATACACAATGATGTGGTATGAAATAATGTGAAGCTGGAATATTTTTTGGATGAACCTGCTTTATATGTCCCATTTTTTCATATTCCTCCATAAAAAACGCATTAGCCTTTTTTCTAAAGCCAGAAATCAGTCTTTGATTCCAAATGTAGCAGTGTGTTATGCTTTTTATCGCATTTTTTACATGTTGACATGTTCGGGTTAAAACAGTTCACGCAAAGTTTATGTTTTTGTACCCAATTCAGGCGTTCGGTTTGCTGATTTATTCAAAAACTGTTCGCACTGGTATAACTGATGTTTGGGTTGCCCGCAAAGTGGACACGTACATATACTTCCTGCACATGCCTTATCTTTTGTTCCTTGCTTCCTGCCGATGGCTTCTAATGCAAGGAATCGTTGCTCCAATAATGAGTGGAATTTGCTAATTGGCTGCAACTCTCTTGTATTTTTTATTGATTGTTCATACAGTGTGAGAGTTTGACGGTCCAATTTTTTTGTTAGTAAATATAGTAGTATTGTATCCCAAGTTGTTGAATCAATAACTACATTTTTCAAAGTAGCCAAACTTTCATGAATATTGTCATGCATCTCCTAAAAGAGTCGTTTTCAAATACCACATCTTTTGAATGACGGGCAGTAATGATTCATGAATCATTGTTTTAATGATGTCTTGAAATTGTTGCCATTTCAAATAGTTTCCATCAAATCTTGGAATTGAAACCGTTGGCAATTGTGCTACTGCTGGTGACAATCCCGAGGGTGGTATTGTCGTTGAACCAATCGATGGTGACTGGACTGAAAACTTGAACTCAGTTACAGTTTTCTCTGCTGTTATAAAATTTGCTATATTATATCCTAGATCAGTTGGATTATCAAAATCTCTGTAGATCTGGAAGTGCAATTTAGATATTTGTTCCCAATATTCTTCAACTGAGGCCTTAAAATATGTCCGGCTCTGTGGAGTTATTGCACTCATCGTCCGTGGCAATGCGTCGAAATATGCATTTTGCTGCCTTATAAACGATCGAATTTTCTGCGCTGTTATTTTCTTTTATATCTTGAACGTTCATCCTGTATATGTTTTTGTTGCACTAGTCTATGTAATCGCTAGGTAGTTTTTCAATCGTGAGTACACATAGATCCATTCAAGGCGTTCTTTAGCTCAGTATCAGCTTGTTTATAATTGTCCAAAAGAATTGTTAGCCTTGCTGATCGTTCTTCAAAATAACTGACTCTCTGTTTCCTGTCAGCAGAATCCTTTTTGTAATTTCTTACGATCGTTTGAATCTCCTCACCCGTAACTCCTCGTTGTGCAAGAAGGGATTCAATTTTAGCCTTATCAGCCATGTTTATATGGTTCTGCTCTAAATAATCACTACCTAAAGAAGTCAAGACACTCTAAATAATTTAGAGCAAGAATTAAAAAATGCTGGTTTTTTTATTTATCAGTTTTTATTTCTTCTATCACGACTTAATGATAAGTACGCTTAGTCTGACGAATGTTCAATATTGGTCGCCTTGTTGACCAATTATTCTTTGTGCTTAGGATGGCTACGTATATTCAATCCTGGTCGCCTTATTGACCGATGAATAAGTATGTTGCGTATATTTATATGGAGTGTACTGCTGAATTCGTATTGATCAGCTGCTTCACTTCGGTGCAGTATCTGTGCTTTGACAGCCTCGTTCAGTTACTTCCGCGGAGTCTAATGCTGAATCCGTATTGATCAGTGTGCCTGTGCCTTGAAAGCCTCGTTCACTTGCTCTTTGATGAAATCCAAGTCCTTTGGTCCAGAACGTGGTCACGTCGTGGTCACCAAAAATGTCGCGTAATGATCAATGATCAAGGATATTTTGTTTAGCCGCTAGTACAAACTAGTGACTGAGTATTGTCGCACCCGGCACTTGTAACAAGGTGAACGTCGGAGAATGATGTGAATACTTCAAAATGTTTTGTAGTACTGATTTTATTTCAATTTTAAGAACATTTATATACAATTTTCTTATGTGGTAGAATATAGAATAATATAATAAAATACAGATAAAGTACTAAGTGATAATAGTATTATTGATTTAGATATGTTCTTATAATTATGTTTTATGCTGCATCGTGAACAGATAAGATGCGTATGGTCAACTGCGGAATCGCTGACCCTTAATCTGTTGCTATCATGTATTTACATTGGTATGCAAGTTTCTCGTTTGAAATGTGGGAAAAACAAAGCAATAAAAAACTAAGATCAGGAACTATTTATTAGCTGAACTCTAATACACGTCTAACTTTTATATCGGTCAAAAACAAACAACAATTTCAACCTTTTTTTGGGAACCAACATAAAAAAAAATGAAGAAAAAACGTTAACTTCAGTGTTACCGAAGTTTTATATCATTTACATAAAGTTTCAAGCTGTGAATTTAGCAGGTGTAAAATCTAACAACATAAACGTGGGATATAAGTTTGTTGAATCCCCTTCATAATTATGAGAAGCGCCCGTTCACATGATGCCACCATATGAAATATCAAGTTGATTTTGCTTGAAATGATAAATTTTTTTTTTAATAAGTCCTAATAGTGGGGAGGTAGATTTGTATGAGGCTGTCAATTATCTGGACAAATATATATATATATATATATATATATATATATATATATATATATATATATATATATATATTTCTCTATAGCCTCACATAAATTTTGTTTTCATATTCGTCCATTAGACACCATTAATTTAAATTTTAAGTTTATATTTAATGTAATAAGAAAGTTTTCATACAATATTCCAAATTTGGGCAGTAAGTTTCTTTGGGTGCTACCTCTAAAAGTGATAAATGTTGATACTCTATTAAACTTCAATAAAAAGAAGTCTATGTGCCAACTTACAATCGGATATCTTTAAAATTGGTTACTAGATCGACTTGTCTAGTCGAACTGATCAAGAATATATATAACGGGTGATTCATTTAGTGTGTTTCTTTTTTTAATTTTATGTTAAATAAAACAAAATAGAATTCGATATCAGTGCCTTTATTACGACCCGAAAGAACAACCTCTGTTTAAAGATAATTTCATTCAAATGTTGGCCGCGACTACGCTGTAATTGGTATATTCGGATGGTCCAATTTTGGATCACTCTTTCCAAATCGTAGCTGGCTGTTCGACGAAGACTTTTGACTTCACTTAAAACCAATGAAAAAAATGCAGAGGTGTAATATCACACGGTCTAGACGGCCAGTTGACAGGTCCGAAACGCGAAATTAGGTGCTCATCAAAATTAATTCTCAATAAAACCATTGTTTCGCGCCCTGTGTGTGGCGTAGCACAGTCTTGCTGAAACCAAATGTCGCCGAAATCACGGGCTTCAGTTTCAGGCAACTAAAAGTGCGTTATCATGGTGGTGCAGCGCTTGCCTTGACGGTTATGTTCTGTCCAGCTCCACCAGCCATAAACTACACCAAACAGTGCATTTTTGTGGATTTTGATTATTGACGTATCGGCGCCAAAAACATCGGATCTTCATTGAGCTGTTGCAGACCTCATTGACTGAAATTAAAGCGAAAATTCAAGTCTGGCGGCTTCAATTCTTGAACGAGTTGGATTTTGTAAGTCTTTAAACAAAGATCCTGCATTAAAATTCGCCAAGTTGTTCCATACGAGCGGCCAAGAATCTGCGCAAGGCGTCGAATCGATTTTATCTTCACTACGGGCTGGGTGTGGTCTATTCGGTCGCGTATCATCCAATAACGCACACTGAGACTCAAAATTGCGAATGGTACTGACAATAGCGGGCTCGGAAGGTCGATGATGCACAGATATATTGCTCGAAGTGCATGGCAAACATTGTTAAAACAACGCTGATTTTCATAATACAGCTGAATAATTTGAAGATGTTGTTGCGGTGTGAGTCTTACCATGATAATTGTTGAAACAATACTGCATAAAATAAGATGAAACAAATCTCTACATGAATTACCCGTTACTTTATGGTGTATATAATGCGCCCTTTGATGCATTTCAAACTTTCAGACAAACTGATAATACCCTGTCACACTATGGGAGGTGCCACAGAAATCTCTTTGACCCTAAATCAATTTCGTAGGTGTCACAGAAATCTCTTTTAGACCGTTTTGAAATCTCCATCCTTTTGCTTGTTGAAATTGTGGATTGCATATATAAACTCTACAAGGTTAAACTTTGTTTATGTGATAGTTTAATGTATTATCTTCGTAACACGAAGACAGCGTTTCCAACACAACAACTCTGCGTAGCACAAAACTCGTCTGTACACTAAAAACTGTTTTCTATGAAATCTCGGAGATTTCTGTGACA
Organism: Leucophenga montana; assembly: GCA_035044765.1. NCBI lineage: Eukaryota > Metazoa > Arthropoda > Insecta > Diptera > Drosophilidae > Leucophenga > Leucophenga montana. Next base: position 104,704 of record JAWNNQ010001600.1, read on the forward strand.
CCTTTGAAATTTTTTAGAGAAATTCAAATCATCAGACGGATTTTTGTCTAGAGATTTCTGTGACACCTCCGTATGTGTGAAAAGTAACAAAAATCGAATGTACGTGGCCTGCGAAATAAGCAGCGTAATAGGATATAGCATGAGATATTATCAATTGTTTTATTCCTGAAAGGCATAACTAAATTCAATTCCACATTTATATAATTCCAATGTGCGTCTCCTTTTTCTACTCCACCGAGCAGTAAATCCCAACTAACCGCGTACGACCGCTCCCTACAATACCACAAATCGACTGCCGCAAAGACAACTGCTCACAATACCTAGTATCTGCATGCGTGTGCGCTCAACAAGTGCCAAAAACCGGCTGCCATTCACGGGGTCATGTCTATTTTAACTCTTACCCATTGTCCTCAGATCTCATGCCTTATTACTATGGTTAGCCGATCCACAACCTAAGCCTTGATTTGACCCACCACTAACTACTATGGTAGGAGGATAGTCTAATGGCTGCAAGAAGATAAAATATAAGTAAAAGATTAGAAGGATATTTACCGAAGACCTCTGCTTCTGTCGACAGCTTAGCTGCAACTGATTTTAATTTTTTGTAACTGAATCTTTCAGGTGTTGTTCTGAAGAATCCGAACTCGATTTTTGGGTCCGAGCCAACACCTTTTGTGGAACGATTAGCCTTTCCGGTATAGCCTGTATGTTTGCTGTGGCCATCTTTGGTTCCGACATCGGGCGACGTCCGTTCGTCTTGGCTAATCGCGTCCGCAAACTGAGCATAGAACTTCGCCATTGCAACCTTTGCTTTAACTCTACGTCTAAATTTCGCTGAGTGGTCTGAATCCCGAGTCCTGACGCCCCTCTACCAAATCCCCCCGATGCTTGAGGTATAAAACTCATAAGGACAGCCTGAGATCCCTTCGCCAAGCTCTTCTCCTGTACCGGACCCATTGGGACTGAATATCCGTCATTAGTAGCATTGTTTTCTATATCTTGGCACTGGCCAGGATTCCGAGGAGCGTCTTGCGCTATAAATCTTCGATGGATATCCTGCGGTATCTCTTCTAAGCTCTTCTCCTCTACAGGAGCCACTAGGGCTGTGTGAACTTGCTCATTGCCTCCGACGCTGCTATCGGTGGTCGCATCGTCATTACAAAACCGTACTTCACTGAACTTTGTGATCAAATGTCCAGCTATTATGCCTCATTACTAAGGAGCGCCGATCCATAACCGAAGTTTTCATCTAACCCTCCGCTATCTACTGTGGTGCCCCCATCCACAGCCGAAGTCTTGATCTGATCCCCCGCACACTACTATAGAACCGAACACACATCCCCACCTCTCCCACTTATTACTGTGGTGGACCAATCCACAACCGAAGTCTTGATCTGATCCCCGCTAACTAACTGGTCCAATGACTGTAAGCAAAAAGATTAGTAAAATAATTAGAAGGATATTTACCGAGGATCTGCTCCTGTCGACTGCAATTGATTTTTATTTTTTCTCATTGAATCTGTCATGAGCTGTGGCTATCGACAGGTATCGGGCAAGATACACTTGTGTGTGCTGGGAAAATAATACGCGACATAACGATACGGTGGCTATGCGGCAGATGCAGATAGCCGCCTAGTCAGCCGTACTTATGATTTAGGCACTGAGCTGCGGTTTTCTATTCGTTAGGTTTACTTGTGTGTATTGGGGGAGATGTGCTGGTACCGTTTATCGTAGGGAATTCGAATCTATGTTAGCTCATATTACCATTTTTTATTGTTTTTACGTTTTTTCTTGATTTTTTGATTAAATGTTAGTACACATGTTCCCAAAATAAAAGATTTAAATTTTTGTATGTTTTTTTACCAATATAAAGGTTAGACGTGTCTTGCTGTGCCTGGCGATTTTATCATATCGAACAAAAATGGAAAAAAGAATCTGAATTAAATTTTTTCAACATACAATTATGTGCTCCAACGCATTTAAAAAAATGACTGTTGCATTTGGCGAGTCTACTTTGAGCATAAAAACATTTATTCATTATTCCTTCTTTCGCAATGAGGAAAAAATATTAATGACGATGCGAAGAAAACGTCCCGATTTGGGGCAAAACAATTCGTGGCTTTTACATCACGATAATTCCTGTTCACAGATCGTATCTTGTTCGTAATTTGTTGGCCAAAAACAAACCGTATTCACCGGACTTGGCGCCCTGCGACTTTTTCCTATTCCCAAAATTGAAAAGACCCATGAAAGGATAGCGATCTAGGAGATAAAGACCGCTTTGCTGGAAAAGCTTATGGCCATACCTCATACCGCATATCATAAGTGCTACGAGGATTGAAAAAAAGCAATGGCACAAGTATTATATCTGAGGGGTATTACTTTAAAGAGGACAAAATAGATAGTGATGAATAAATAAATAAATAAAATAAATAAAGTCACCTTATTTTTACAAAATGAATGTTGTTTTTGAATATATAATTTAATTTCATTACTACTTTTGTTATGTGCTCTAATAGGTCGCTCTCGTAGGCCCATCTACTATCATAGTTTCCTTAAAGATCTTCGAAAACGGAACCCACCAATTCTTTAAGCAAATTCATTATTTCAACAAAAAAAAAAAAAAAAAATCTGAAGTTAAAGTTATTAAATTATTTTGCCAGTGTTGACTTAGGAATAGCCGGCAACGTTTCGCGGAAGTCGCCAGCAAGTACTATAACTGTTTGTCCCCCCTATTAAATAATTTTTTCCACCCAAGTCTGAATGTGTTTAATTTAAAGCCTCTAGTGCATTCTTCTATACGCCATTGTTCTTTCATCCCATAGAATAACATAACAGTTTTTATAAGATTGGGTACAATTAGATTAACTGTAATCCTTTGTATCTAATTTGTAATTCGTAAAGTGTACAACATAATACACTCCCCCTTAAGAAGAGTGTAAATACAAAGTTTCCAATATACTTTCCTCCTCGGTATCAAGTCACCGACAACCCGAAAGGACTCGAACTACTGAGGTGCATTCATTCAAATAATTATTCATTCCTAACTTCAGGAAGTCCTACATACTGGTCTACTGACCCAAATCGTCACCCGGATATACTAGATATCGCCATCTGCCGTGGAATCGATAGACGAAGGATAACAATTAAAGAGTTCCACGAGTTATTTTCCAACCACTCTGCAATTGTCATCGAAATAAATGTTCCAGTCGATCTTGATACTGTCAGAAGAAATCTTCTTAGCAAGAACTCAGACTTGTCTCTATTCCGATGCTGGTTAGATGGTCAAGTAGACCCTAATATAGAAATGAATTCCGTAAGAGATGTTGACGATACGGTTGAATGGTTAAGCCGGAAAATTCATGAAGCAGCAGACATCGCAACTCCTTTAAAAATATCAAACAAACCATCTTCATACCGCAACTACTCGATATATTCTAGAGATATTCGTGAACTTGTTAACGAGAAAAAAATGCTTCGACGTATCCGGCAACAATTTCACTACCCTCTTATCTGCCGGGTAGTGAAATTGTTGCCGGATACGTCGAAGCATTAAAAAAGAGACTGTTTGACTTGAAAAACGATGCGATTGAAGACTTCCTGATTAATACTGAGCATAATGGGCCTGAATGCGATTTATGGAGAGCTACTAAATATTTAAAACGTCCAGCTCGACGTTTAATTTCCATTAAAACTCCTAATGGGAACTGGTGTCACAGCAATCAAGCTGATGAGTCGCTGCACACCTTCAGGAACAATTTACACCATTCGCGATTTGCAGTAGTGCACACGAAGCAGAGGTAGAAAGATTGGTCAAAGCACCTTGCTGTGACAATGTTCCGATAACTCCAGCCAGTTTGGAAGAGCTTACAAATGAAATAAAACTTCTGGTAAGGAAAAGGTCTTCTGGATACGACGGAATCGACATTGCAACAATCAAAGCACTTCCCGATAATTGTCTACAACTAATAGTGGAAATATTTAACGTATGCTTCAGGCTTGGCCACTTCCCTAGCCAGTGGAAGTGCACAGAGGTAATTCTAATTCCAAAGCCTGGAAATACTGAGATCGAATTATCATCCTATCGCCCTATCAGTCTGCTGGCGGTACTCTAAAAAATATTCGAAAGAATATTTCTTCGTAGAGTACTACCGAGACTAGAAAGCAATATTCTCCCCGACCATCAATTCGGGTTTCGATAAAGGCGTGGAACTCCAGAGCAAGTTCACAGAATCGTTGAAGTCATTCAAAAATCTTTTGAAGAGAAAAAGTTATGTTCGGCCGTATTCCTTGATGTGAAATAAGCCTTTGATTGCGTATGGCACAAGGGGTTGTTATACAAAATAAAAATGACATCCTGCACAGAGTTCCGCTTTCTTCGATCATATTTTCAAGGCAGAAACTTCTACGTGAGACACGAAAATGCCACATCTGAGTTAAAAAGCATACAATCAGGAGTGCCTCAAGGAAGCGTGCTGGGCCCATTGCTTTACACCATATACACAGCTGACATGCCCGACTCTACGTGCAATGAAGTAACTACAGCGACATATGCTGACGATACAGCAATTCTTGCTACAGCTTCCAGTGCTAAAGCACCAAGTCAATTGATTCAAAACCAACTGAACAAAACCCAAGACTGGATGAACAAGTGGAATATCGCAGTAAACGTAGCCAAGTCCGTCCATGTCTTATTCGCACTTCGACATAAGGGTAACGATCGGGCCCGCTTTAATGGCGTGGTGATTCCTAAACGAAACAAAGTCAATTATCTAGGCTTTTGGCTTGACAAAAGGCTAACTTTTAAAGACCATATAATGGCGAAAAGGAAGCAATTAGACCTAAAAACGCGTCGGATGTATTCGCTATTAGGCCGGTCTGGACTTACGGCATCCAGCTATGGGGTGTGGCACCCTTAGGAAAATAACTCGAGCTCCGTGGTATAATCGCAATAACAATATTCAAAACGATCTTCAGATGCCAAGTATAGCTGAAGAAATCAAGAGACATAGCACCAGATACATAAAAAAAACTTTATCAGCACCGAAATATTCTGGCTATCAATTTATTGGATAATTCAACAACAACGAGGCGGCTCCAGCGAGTGCCCCCGGTTAGATCTGTCATATTCAAGGGCATTAAGATTAAGTTAAGATTAGGTTATTATGTTATTATATGTTAATATAATATGTAAAATCATGTAAACTGTAAATGTGAAAATTAAGTAGTCAGAAAATTTGATTATAGTTCCTGCATCGAACTGATGGCAAATAAAAAGATAAATAAAAAAAAACGTTTATACTTATTTTAAAGTATACAACATAACACACTCCCCCTTAAGAAGAGTGTAAATACAAAGTTTCCAATTCAGTTGAATATTCATAAAGAAAGTTTCATCATTAGTTTATTTCCATTAAGTTATCATTAGTAAATACTTTATAATTCGTTGAAAACTCAGATACGTTAGCAAACTCAGATACTTTAGCATTTCCTTATGTGTGAACAAGAATACAATTATAAGATTGTGGAACAATTTGATTTTGAATTGTCGCAAGAGTCCTTATTAGGATTCCTACAACTCTAATAAAAATTTTTCGCCAACACCAAATTCAACATTTCTTATACGTGGATAGTTTCTTTTGTTTTGTTCTTGACTAGCTAAAGTATTTTCTTGAATTTGTGGAACATCCTTCGCTCTCGAAAAATTATTATCGGTGGTGTGTAATGCATTTCCATCATATCGCAAAGTTTTTGTGCCCTTTGCTCACGGCAGAGTTTGGTTGTTAAATAAGACAAAATAAGATTTAAGGATATTGCATGACGGGTTGTCTATTTGTAGGGGCTCGAATATTTCGATTTTCACTATGCGCGTGTACGTACAAGAGTAGATAATTCCCAGTAGAATATTGCAATTTTAAAAAACAATACATGTTTTGAAAAGCTATTTTTCTGGGCTGTAAAACTGTATTAATTAAAATTGTTTATAATGAAAATTCTATTATTAAATTTAATAATGAAAAATATTGCTCGATTTTTGATAAATTATGCTATGATTGATTTTTTTTAAACTAGTCTTAAAAAAAAGTAGATTTCTTGGTATCATTTTGAAGGGCAAGAAATCTACTTTTATACGAACAATATTTTTCATTATTAAATTTAATAATAAAATTTTAATTAATAAAAATTTTAATTAATACAGTTTATAAAACTGTATTAATTAAAATTTATAAAACTGTATTAATTATTATTTTTAATTAAAATTTTTATTAATTAAAATTTTATTATTAAATTTAATAATGATAAATATTGTTCGATTTTTGACAAATTATGCTATGATTGATTTTTTTTAAACTAGTCTTACAAAAAAGTAGATTTCTTGCCCTTCAAAATGATACCAAGACCAAAATGGGGTGATTTTTGTTTAAAAGATATAGGCCATTTTATAAGCTCATAGCACGCGAGGGCGGCCACTTGCTGAATTAATGTTTCACAAACACACACATATACATGTATACATGTGCGGTTGTGAAACATTCATGCAGCAAGTGGTAGGTCTCGCGTGCCATGAGCTTATAAAATGGCCTACATTTTTTAAACAAAAAATCACCCATTTTGGTCTTGGTATCATTTTGAAGGCAAGAAATCTACTTTTTTTAAGACTAGTTTAAAAAAAATCAATCATAGCATAATTTGTCAAAAATCGAACAATATTTTTCATTATTAAATTTAATAATAAAATTTTAATTAATAAAAATTTTAATTAATACATTTTTATAGCCCAGAAAAAGAGCTTTTCAAAACAGACATCCCGACATGCAATATCCTTAAATTTTTTTTTTCTTATTTAATGACCAATAGTGACACAATATATAAAAACTTCAAATTGATTTGGAACATTTTTATTTTTCAGCTGGTATACTTCATGCATAATGCCTCATGTATTTATCAGAGGAGGGAAAAGGAGAGTATATATATCCAAATTTTATTTTCTCTAGCTCTTATACTCTCTCGAGATTTATTCGTTCCAATATAAGGTCGGGCGGACTGCCTGTTACATACATTTGCACAAACTTAATATACCCTTTTACCTTATGGGTACAGGGTATAATAAAGCTATAATAAAAGTATGTACACTCGCATGTATCAGACTGATTTGTGTTGGTATTTTTGCAAATCCAAGACGAAACGACAGAAGGAAAGGGCAGAAGACAATTCGCCTTTATTTATTATTTATTTTTATTTTTTTAGAAGTAACATCCCACTTAACTTCGGTGGAACCGAAGCTTTAATACTCTTTACACTTGCCCTTTTAACCCGACAATGCTTGTGTTTTACTTCAGTTTTTAAGTTTATCAATGGAGGCTTAGATTTAAAAATTTGAAATTATTAGAATGAATTAAATTAAATTTTAAAAACTTTTGGATCGAGCAGGGGACATCTGGAATGTTATGCCGCACGCTAGGCAGTTGAGCTCTAGATGCATAAATGTTTTAATTATATAAGTATATAATTTTTACAATATCTGCATTTGTATCAGTAAACATTTGAGGACTCGATTGCTCATCTAGTATGTTGATTAACACTCCACACGACACGAGGTCAAGCTTCGCTCGATCCAAAATTTGTTCTAAATTTTAATTTAATTATTTGAAATTCCTACTAATAATTTCATGCGCAGAGATATTATCCGCAACCCTCCTATCCTATCTATAACAGTCAAAAAGGTGAAAATCATGCCATACACTAATTTGAAAAATTTATATTACTAGCTGGTACCCGGCGCGTTGCTGCTCGTCCCCCTGCCCCTACATATTCAGCTTCTCCCTGCCCCCTTTCCTATGCCCTCCACGACCCCATTAACTCGTTTATTAATTTTAATATAATTTTTTTTTTCGTGAACTTTTCCCTTATTTTAAAATTTGTTCTGCTATTCGGGGTGGGGAATAATTCAACAAATCAGAGATCATTAAAATCGGTCCAGCCGTTATCGAGTTATAAAATTGTACATAGAAAAATAATGAAATCGCGATGAAAAAATTGGTGGTGGGGGTAGAAGGGTGAAAAATACTTTACGACCTATACTTACTAAACATACCAAAAAACACAAACACCGTGACATGAGATTTTTATATATTAGAAAAATATTGAATTTTTTAAACCTTAGCATTCATTAATAAATTTAAAAACTGAAGTAAAAACAACATTGCCGAGTTAAAAGGGTAAGTGTGAAGAGTATTATAGCTCCGGTTCCACCAAAGTTAACGTGCTCTTATTGTTTATTTTTTTAAGTTATTTTTGTACACTATCCGGACAAAGGTGTAATAAGTTTGTCCGAATGTGTGTACCAGGCAGAAGGAGGGGTGGTGGATCCTATAAAGTACAAATATTCTTGATCAGCATCGGAAACCCGAGTTGATTTAACCATGTGCCTGTTCGTTCGTTCGTGTGGATGTACTAGACAAACTTCGGCATTTATATTTTCCTTGACCATACGCAGATCTTATTTACTAATGTTTGTGAATGCCACGCCCACACCTGCCGCACTACGCCCATTTTATCCGTATATGCGTACTTTTTCAGGAAAACAATTTATTTATTTTCTTTTTTAATATTTAATTAATTTTTTATTTTTTTCATTAAAGAAACTTTTTAATTAAAAAAAAAAACGATTTTCTTTTGGATTTAAAATTTGAAAGTTTGCATACATTCGCAAGGGTGTTTCTTTCTTCACTATTCTTACTTCTCTTTTATTAGTTAATGTGAATGTATAGGTTAATCTTAAGAAACACATTGTTCCAAAATTCAAAAAGAAGTATTTTTTATTTAGGTGATACTATTAAAAGGGCAGAAGATGAACACATAACAATTGTACAGTCAATAATGGATAAATGCATGCGAAAGGACTCTTTGCTAAACGAGTTATACCTTCAACTAATCAAGCAGACTACTGATCATCCGGATCCTAATTCTCGAGTGAATTTGAGACATTGGGCTCTATTATCACTGGTAACAAGCGTAATTTTACCGACGGTAAAAGTCATTCGAAAGTATTTAATAGCGCACTTGAAACGATGTGCCAGTGATTTTATAACTGAGGAAGGTAAATACGCACGATTTTCTGAAAAAGTAAGGATAACGATTGCTTAATTCATTTTCAATTTTAAAAATATTGTATAATCTTTATTCTAGTGCTTTTTTAGGACTCAAGGTACAAGAAGGCGACAGTGGACACCAAGTAGAGAGGAAATTCTTTGTACTACTAATCGTAGACCATGTTACGCAAAGTTTTTTTTTATGGACGGTCAGTATTATTCCATAGAATTTCATCCAAGTTCTACAGCACAGGAAGTTATTGAAATTATAAAAAATAAAATTGGCCTGCATGATAATGCAAAGGGATATGCTTTATATGAAGTGCTTGGAAGCACTGAACGTAGTCTAATGTCGGAGGAGAAACTAAGCGACGTTATGGCTAAATGGGAAAGATATAGAAATGCTTCGCACCAAGCACTTCAAAATCAGGTAAGATTCGATTAAAAATGTGTATTTGCATTACCCGATTATTACAGTATCCACATAACTAAGAAGTTGTCATTTAAAGGAATATCATCAAATACATATGTATACCAAGTTCGTTTAGATACGAATCCACACTCGACTACCGTGCTGTGGTTAGTAGTCGTTAGATCTCGTGTTAATATTGGCAGCCAATGGCCATAATTAAGCGTGGGTATTGAAGAATATTCACACACCATGGTTTTTAAGCATTTAAGATTTCATTGCTATCAGTTTCAGTGGAAGTTTGTTTAGTTTTAAAGTAAGATTCAAAGGTAACAGGATAAACTTGCTCATGAAATCGCAAAGGTCATGACACCACGAGTGATAAGAATAAAATTAATGGACTATACTGAAAAAATGATGTTCATTACTCTATGTGTGTCCTCCTAATGTAAATCCGACTATAGCGTGGAACTTTGCGATCGCACACCAAGGAAAACAGATTGCCAAAAAATAATTCAATATTCCATTTGCTATTAGTCAACCATTGCTCTCAGTACATAATCACTGTGGACGGTAGTCAACGCAAGTGACGAAAGCCCATCTCAGTGTGGCTGTAGCACGAACACTATATTATTTATTTATTTAAAAATTTGCATCTACATACATATATAAAACATTCGTTTATTAAGTATGTACAATATAAAAATGTAACTAAACTAACTTAAAGCTTATGCTTATCCCAATCCGTTCCGTGTAGCACTCGAGCATATTGCTCCATCCGGATCTCAACTGTGCAAGTTTGGTCCTGGTGCTACGAGGGAGAAGTTTTTCACTCTCATTAATAGGTTGTAGTCTTCCACCTAATACTATTGTATATTATCGCTATAAGGACGTATAGATTTTTCAACTGCATCTTTATGCAATTGAGCCCTTCCTGAAGTATAATCATACTCCTCTATGCTACTCTCAGGAATAAAACGATTAATACACGCTTTATAGTGAGGATGCCATAGTTTGGATGATGACTTCTATACGCATCTAACAAGAACTGGGTTATTTGCAGACAACCAGTGGCAGTCGTCAGCGCACTATTTTGACTTTTATGATGACATTGCCATTGAGTCTTACTTAGGTAAGGAGTTCAAACAGGAGCAGCGTGATTCAGGAGGGAACGTCCGATAGCTCTGTAAGTTATAATTATTGTATCTTTACCCCAAGAAGACTCCGCAATGTCTTTCAGCACTTTGTTTCTCGACTTGAGACGATTATTTGTCTTTATGGCATGAGCCGAGAATCTAAGTAACGAATCAAATGTTGTTCCAAGTATCGTCGGGTACTGAACTGTCGGAATCCTCAAACCTCCAACAAAGACATCTAGTTCCAACCCCACCTTCTTAGTCTAGGAGGTGAAAATGGAGGCAGATGACTTGTGCGTTGAAAGATTGAGGTTGCGAGCATTGAAAAAATTTAATAGATTCTCCAAATAAATATTAATTCTCGCGCAGATATCATCGACGTTCACGAGGATAAACGGAACAATCATCTGCAAAGGTCATCAGTTTTATAAAGGGAGGGGAGAGAACGCCCATCTCTAACTTTCGATATCCCGACCTCACACCCCTGAACTCAACGTATGCTTTTCTACCATTGCGATAGGTCAGTAGCCAGCGTTTTGTTTTGTCGAGTAGTGAGGTGGACTCCAGGTCCTGAAACAAGATTGAATGATCAGCATGATCAACTGTATCAAATGCATTGTTCAAGTCTAGATCCACCATAACTGTACGTTCGCATGGCCTCGGCTTGTTGAGTCCATCAGCGATAAAAGTGGTGATTTTACTTAATGCTGAAGCCGTGTCACGACTTGTCCTAAAACCGTGCTGATGATATGGTAGGAGGCAGTGTTCTGTCATTGAAGGAAGTAATAATGACTCTAGAACTTTTACAATAGGTGAAAGAAGCGAAATGGGCCTATAAGAGAGACCAAGTTCAGCTTCACCGCAAGGTTTCAAGAGAGGTACTTGCTACATTCCATACGTCAGGGATAATTAATTAGGAAATGGAAAGATTCAATACATGCGTTGGATATACAACCGCTATAGGTCCAAGGTGCTTCAGCATCAGCATTGAAATGCCGTCTGGGCCGAGAGCCTTGGATGACTTTGCTTTCCCTATAGCAGACGAAACTTCCTCACATGTAAAATCTAACAAATCTTCATGTCCTTTTTTATTCATAATATTACGTATGGATTTACGCTTTAACCTATTCTGCTGAGAATACTGTCTGCAGAAATAGGACGCACACTTCTTTGAGGACCCTATTTGCATTCCCTCGAATGTGATAGATGAAAGAGCTCTATTCTGCGGTATACCAGATAGCTTTTTAATAGTGTTCCACAGACTTCGCGAACCCGAGTCACAATTGTCCAAGTGTTCTAGCCATTTTGCCTTTCTATAACTCCGCAAAGAGATTATTCAAATTGTGAGATAACAATGCAATTCGACTGTCACTTGGATCATTGGCACGAATTTCATCACGCAAGGTCGCTTCCGCTGGAAAGCCTGGCATAATATTAGGAAACCTACCAGCAGGAATATGACTCTTTGCAGCCTTGGTGATCGGGTCTCTAACAATTTTTTCACCTACCCTAACGTCATTAGGAGGCAAGAGACCGCTGATTGATTGATCAATACAACGTGTAAATTCAGTCCAGTCAGTCCTATTATAGTTAACAAAGACAATCCGATTCAATAAAATCTTCCGGACGAGTAATGCTAACCACAATAGGGATATGGTTCGAGCTCAACACAATATCAATCGACCACTCAGAGTATGGAATTAGCGAGTCACTGACTACAGTTAAGTCAGGGAGCTAGCAGTTATAGTGCTCATTCTCGTTGCACAATCGTCATTGATTGTGCAAAAAGGAGAGCCATCTATTTGGTCCGCAATACTTATACCCCTAAGGTCGTTACCCAACTCCGAGAACCACATATCATGGTGTGCATTAAATCAACGAGAATAACTCTATGATCCCCTGCAACACGTGGCTGAACAATACCCAGGGTCGCAGCTGTTGACAGGTGGCAGATATAAGTTCACAAACTCAATCTCCACATCTCCGGACTTCACAGCCAGACATTGCGTCTCCATAAATAAATCCTGTTGACCAACATAAGGCAGTGAAAAAGGTCTCAAATTCACCATTCTATGAACGATGAATGCCAGACCTCCTCCACTGTTCCTGTCTCTGTCCTGCCTGACTATAGTGAAATCAGCCAGAGATGCCAGACGACATGAATCTGTGAGCTTTGTCTCTTGCACAGCTGCAATTAAGACGTCATGACGATTCATATAATCCACAATCTCAACCACTTTACCACGCAGACCATTACAATTGAGCTGAATTGAATTGAGCTCAATTGAAGGACTGAGACCACGCATCATTTGTTAACGGGGCGGCGGGAGGATTGGCGAAAATTGTGTAGAATAGGAACTACACCACGCGCGCACGGGTGACCGGGACTAAGGTGGGCCAAACATTACAATCCTCTGCACGGATTGACAGCACTGCGCAAAGTAGTCAGCACTCCACTCCCTATGAAAACTTAGATTAGTACATCTGCTCATATGACACCAGTTGTGACAGGCGTTACATCGCACAGACATGACATTGCGATATATCGGACTGCCACAAACATAGCATACCCAGCTCGCAACGGCAGGTGTTGCAATTATGTTAGATGTATGTACAGAAACTGTGCTATCAGAATTTCCTTAGCAACAAATTGCGCTGTCCAGTCTCTATGAGAGCGGAGACCCGAACAATATTTAAGGTGGCACCATAGATCCACATAAAAATATTGTATATATATATATACCTGATATAGCCACGTGCTGAGTTGGACAACATTTGACTGCACAAATCTCATTGTACAGATCGGTTTGGAGTGAAAACCCAGTCGTCGTTGGGAACGTATTACTTTCGTTGTTCCCGTTGTTGTTATTATTATGACTAGTCCAACTCCATAGTCTTAACAAAAAATATTAATTCTAATTCCAGCTCCAATGCTTTCTTACGTTTTAGAGAATAATGCAATAGTGATGCGGATTGGATGTCTCCAGTTTTTATCGATATTGGCACTTAGAATGGTGCTTATCTCGATGTTGTTGTATCGCCTCAAGTGATGAAGCGGGTAGAGCAGGCTTTTCTGATGAGGCGATTGGCTCCGCTGACTCAATGTCAGCCACAAATGGAGGTGTTACCATTCTTACGTCCGGTCCTACCAACTTTCTCGCCTCCGAGCCTTGTTTGCTGTACTGTTCTATCCGGTAATGGCTTAACTCCCTTCTCAGTCGGTCCCTATACTCGAAGGATGCCTTTACAGTGGAACCGCAAATCGCTGGTCGTGCTTGAGTCTCCAACTAGCCTGGACCCACTATGGTTGATTTGGTACCTTGCTGTGGGATACCCTAGTGCCTGGTTTGGATGCAATTGACTTTGCATATGGCTACCGGTAGGGACTATGGAGTCCTTTGTGGTTGTTAGGTGCGACCTGGCTGTGACCGGCGTTTGTTGCTTTAGTTTTTTGTGGCGTGCTCTTTATGCGATGGTCTGAGTGTGGATTCTTGCTTGACGGTATTATGCTGCTCGTTTTTCCAATACTGACCTTATCTTGGCAGTATTCGAAGGAATATTGTATACCGCAGGCTTACCTGCGACCCGATGTGTTGGTCCTGATATGAACCTGTTGGCCTGTGATTGTGCGGGTTAACTTGATCGCATATGTGGTGTGATGGCATGGCAACTCCGGAAGGCCGTCCATTTGTTCTTCGATCGGAAGCGGCGCCTTCAACCTTGGCTCTACGACGATCCTGGCGAAACTTTCGTGATACGGTTTGTCGGTGGCTAGCTGTTGCGGATTTGGGGTGGTACAATCTGGGATTTCCTAAGGTTTTCCCAGTCGCGGTCTATGGCCTCCCAGACTTAGTTACTGAACCCGTTTCGTTGTGGTTCGCACATCAATATTTGTTGCTTTTCTACACAGAGAAAACCGTTGTTAGCTTTGGTCGGCAGTATGTTATATTTGAAAAACCGTTGCGGATAATGTTCAATCTTGGCAAGTGGCAAAAGGAAAATTGGGATAATTTTGAATGAAAAATAAAAAATAAAACCAGAGTGTGCGTAAAAACGAAACAGGAAATGTGCCTAAAATGAAAATCAATCAAAATGAGTGTATCTAACTAGACTCAAGACTGTGATAAGGCTTGGTTTCGCTTGTGTAAACTTTTCTAGTTATAGTGTCGTTCGGGTATGACCTTTAAAATGACGAGAGAAATGAATACTATATCTCAGAATGGCCCATCGTGTTTGTCCACGGCCTTAGGTAGCTGATGTTGCTTCACCATCACTAAATCGTAAAAAAAATTATTTTCTCCAATCTCGATTGTGTAAATCGTAATAGCGCGCTTGTGTCTGGGCCACCTTTTCCATCTTCCCTCGCACCAGCTCGATCTTTTCGGGAACTTCCTCTGCGATCCATGGGTAACTGCTACATATGAGTTGTCTGCCAATCTGGATATTAAGCAAAAATCCGGGGCTGTATCCCGTTGACTCTGACGTGCTGCTGTTGATAGCAAGAGTTAATTCTGGTAGTAGGCCATCCCACTTCACTTGGTCCTTTCCCACGAATTACGCCAACTTGGTCTTAATAGTCCAGTGTGCTCGTTCTGTTGGGTTCTCCTGTGGAGTTGAGGCTTAACCCCAAACTGCCGCAAAAATGCTTCGAACTTCCTACTCGGTACCTCACCTCTTGCCTGAATTCGTTCGCGAAATGCTTGGGAAAGCACTTCTGTGGTAGCCTTTCTCAATGGTATTAATTCGACCCATTCGGTCAAATAATACCATGTTTCAAACGTGGCAAGAGTCCTACGTAATCCATGCAAATGATCTCCCAAGGTTCCTGTGCGATCTTTGTCAGCATTCTCCCTAAATGCTTCCGTTTCGTTCGTCCTGATATAAGTTGTGGACAGAAGGGTCACCGCAAACAAGAATTACGGAACCAACCAGTCGTGTTTTGTACGAGTTGTGGACGACAAGCTGTTCGGTCGATCGAGTGTCGATTTCGGGAAACGAAGCAACCGGGGCACCAGGTGTGGAGCATTGAATATTAATGTACGCTGCATAACTGCCAAAGTCGGGAGAGCGGGTCACAGCTACTATCGACACGGGAGCTACCCGGAGTTTCGTGATTCCAGAGTTTGTGTCGAGTCTTGCCAGTCAGGCGGATGTTAAAGAGGAGTTCTACCCAATTCGGCTGGCGGACGGGACAGATTGGATGGCGACTAGGGTCCTGTACTCCACAATACTCCTAGGAAAACAAGCATGTCCGACGGCGTTCTTAGTATTTGTTGTTGGGTATGGATTAGCTGGTGAATACGCAGGTAATCATCACATGCGTAAGACAGAGGCTCACACTGGAATCGTCCGTGGTGAGCGACCAAGATAAAGAATAAGCAGGAAAGGGGATAACTGTCAAGGAAGAACAGCATGGAGAGCCCACGGAGGAGGAAGTAACAACCTTTTTAGACTCGGAGATTGCACGTTTTCAGCGAATAATAGTTACGAGCACATGATGGAGCACATACGAGCGTAGTAGAGTCATGAAAAATAGTCGCTTTTTAAAACAACGGTAATAGGAAAACACTCGATCGAACGAACACCTTGTCGTCCACAACCCTTACAAAACACGACTGGTTGGTTCTTGTTTGCGATGACCCTTCTGTCCACAATTCCAACACCGCATTTCATATACGGTATTCCTAGGTCCGCTTGCTACCCCTGCTATCCACGCTATAGGTGTAAATGTTCGAGTTCTCCAGCCATTGCAATCAATTCCGGTAGCGATGAGAATTGCTTTATCTTTATAAATAACTGGATGTCGATATGTTTGTTGCGGTATATGCGCTCCACTTGTTCTTCCGGTGAGTATCCGGCGTGTCTCAACATGGTCTGAAAGATATACGACTTGAATTCCTCGCTTTATCCTTGCTTCCGACCTCGTATCTGGTCCTACAGCCGATCATAAAAACGGTGCGGTAAGAAAAAACTCAACGTCTTCCGGAAATCCGTCCAGGTCTTCCAGTCTTGCTGGTTATTCTGCCACTATGTCAGCGTGGTGCGTCGCTGAACCTCTGGCATGGCGCTTATCATGCTGTTAATATTTAATCTATGCGCTTCTGCCAACTCCTCCATCCGTTCAAATTCAATGGGGGCTATGCGTGCGTTTGCTCTTAGTTTGCGGTGCAATGTTGGTACCACCGCTATGCGTCGCTCGGTCATCCTCCTTTAAAAGTTCTTGCTGGTCCTTTCTATCCACTCCTGCGATGGTCAAGTCACTCTGCAATCCATATGGTGATGTTACCACGCATGACTGGGATGGGGCCGGTGAGCTACTCCTAGCGTTTACCAGAGCCAATTCTTAGAACCTCTGCAACGCTCCTTCCTCATGCTCTCCTTCGCACACGAAGCCAGCACATCGTTAGCGCAAAACTTCAACCGTGCCGGTGGAGTACAATCAAAACTCCTCTGCGAAAGTCACCAAAACCTCGCCTACCGCGTAATAAATCCAAGCTGTTGGGATCCTCTCCATATTTACCTTTGCCTCAACTCCAAGCGTTTCTGCTTCAATAGACATTGTGAATATAATTGTGTACCAAAATTCAGAATACTTAGCTGTTTTGAACAGATGTTATTGCATCTGCGGCCCGATCAGGTGGCAGCCACTATAATGTTAAGACCAGGCCTGTTTGTCACCTAAATCCATCTCCAAGAAAAAAGAAAACATTTCGATATTTAGTTATCAATTTTATTCACAAATTCATTAAGCTCTTAATTAAAATTAATTTAGGAGTATAATTAGGTTAAGTTACACTACTCTGAATACCTATTGTAGTATCTGAATACCAGAAAAACTGCCCTCGCACAAATTCTACTACAGTACCTGAATGACAGAATTCTACTGCTGAAATGAAAAAAAAAAGACTGGGAAAAGCAGATGCAACGTCGCACTGCTCGTTCCCTTTCAGTGACATCGCCATCTGAATACCAGAAAAACTGCCCTCGCACAAATTCTACTACAGTACCTGAATGACAGAATTCTACTGCTGAAATGAAAAAAAAAAACTGGGAAAAGCAGATGCAACGTCGCACTGATGGTTCCCTTTCAGTGACATCGCCATGCTAAATTCGCCAATCAAATGCGTTGCATGTGGATAGGAAGAGGACTGGCCCCCACCCGAATTACAGTCTACATCCCCCCATACACACATACGTACACACATATAAGGTGTGTCGCAAAAGAAACAGGACTGTTAAAAAAAAACAAAAATTTAATGTTTTGCAAAAGTGATTTTTTTTATTCAAAATAGTTTCCTTCTGCTTCGATACAGCGTTTTGCACGGTCAATAAGCATTTCGAATGAGTGTTTTAGGCCATTTTTCGGAATGTCTTTGAGAATTCCGGTCGACGTCTTTTGGAAGGCTTCAATGCGCTCATAGCGGTCTCCTTTCATCGGCAAATGAAGTTTTCCAAATAGATAAAAGTCACACGGAGCCAAATCATGTAACTACGGTGAAGATTGTACCTTTCCAATGCGCGTACCTACCAATAGGTGGCACCACCAGACACCAGACCAGACAATTGTTACCATAAACTTGTTTCATCATTTGGAACGTTTCGGTGAATGTTTTACCAAGTTTAAAACAAAACTTAATATTTGCTCTTCGAGATTCATTTTTCGACCGATGCACAATGGGCCAGACAGCCGATTTTTTAGCATAAAAATTCAAAAATTTCATGGAAATCAATGTTTATTTCATTATTAAATTTTAATAGTGACTACTTCAACTAAAAAAAAAAACGCATACATATTTTTGTTTATATGCAGCCCTGGTTTTTTTGCAACACTTTAAAGTCAGCTGTTCGATCACATGAGGGCAATAGTAAAAAACGGGGGAAATATTTTATTAACTTTGAGAGCTTACCAATATTATTCTGTTGATAAAAACTTAACTTAAACTTAGGTCTGTACACATATTTGTCTTTTATTTTACATTACATGCATATGCACACAAATGAGCGCCCTATCCTCTTCTCCATTCCTCTTTAATGCTTTGCCATGACGAAATATCTAAGGCAACAACATAAGGCAAACTTAACAACAAAAATAAACACCTTTTTTGCGGACTCTGCTTGCCTTGCTCACTTACTGACTCTCAGTAGCTGAGCGACGAACGGTTCTGTTCGTATCGAGCGGTCAGTAAGAGACCTATTCGTGTTTTACGTTTAACCCGCAACCCGAGAGCGAGACACTTGCTCTTAGTCACTGAGCGATTCCTTCTCATTTTTGCGGTCTTTTGAGTGAGCGCGGAAAAATTTGGTTGAGCATATTTTGCGAGCTCTGCTAAAAACTAATTGTATTGAATGTAATTATATGTCATTATAGTGCAAACTGTATATAAACTGATATTAACAATCGTTTTTGCGCGGTTTTTCGACTTTGCTCGTATTTATGCTTTCCGCTGTTTCGAGTTAGCTTTTTGAACTGAAGGTGAAAAAGAATGAAATTAATAATAAAGTAAGGAGCTTTTACCTAAACATCCAAAAATATTTAGCAAAATGCGGCAGAAGTATGAACAAATTTAAGAAAAAGCATAACAAACGGCTTTTGTCCAAAATGGTTATTAAAGTTGATACAACGTCGTCATCAAATGCTAAGGCGTCAATATGAAGAACTGTTGGACACCCACCGATTGAATGTGTAGATGTGCATGAAGCGATGTAGTAGATGTGTAAGATGCCACCATATCGAATTTCAAGTTGATATTGATGTTTTCCATACAAATGCATAAAAATGAGCTGTGGGTTTATATGGAACTACATAAATGTGGGTGGGACACGCCTATTTGTATATTTATATGAAGCGGTTGTCCACCAAAATCCACCAGAGTTTCAAGCTATTATTGACTTAAATGAAGATTTTTTTTCATAGAAAACACAAAATTGCACGGTGGATTTATATGGGGGCAACACCAAAAAGTGGGGGGCCACGCCCATTAATCTATGTATATTAAGCGGCTGTCTATAAAAAGGCACCACATTGCATTTCAACCTAATATTGACACTAATAAAGAAGTTTTCATACAAAAAGTCAAAAGTGGGCAGTAGGTTTGTATAGGGGCAACACCAACCTGTGAACGAGTCCAACCCATTAATGTATATGTCAAGCAATCGTCCACTAAAAGTAACCATATCAATTATTAAGTTGATATTGACCACAAGAAAAAAGTTTTTCATACAAAATTCATAAGTGGGCGGTGGGTTTGTATGGGGGCTACCCCAAAAAGTGGGCGTGGCGGGTCAGTCTTTATTCTCTATTAAACTGCAATAAATATGTGTAGAAGGTGTATCTTATATAGGCGGTAAGAGTAGGCGAGGTCAGATCGGTATTAAATTAAAATATATTTTCACGTACATCGATACAATTATTTGTACCAAATTTTAAGTCTCTAGCTTTATTATTTTAATTTACGTAAAAAAATCGCGTGTCTGGTCCAATGTGCGATGCCCAAATAAAACTGTCACTTTTAGCGCGATAACTTCGCTTGTAGTAGTCCGATTGTCATAAAATTTTTTACAAGATGTCAGCTAAGGATGTACCTATACAACGTATTGACCAGTAGGTGGCGCACCAGATGCAGTTATTTTTAAAAAGTTCAGTTTCTTTTGCGACAGACCTTGTACATACATACATCCAGCCATACAGTCATATAGACAAATTTATATGCAGATTTACTGTTAAGTCCGGTCAAGACATGGTATATATAGTTAAAAAAACCTGTATTCAGAAACTGTAAATATACCTATATGGAATTGCATATATGGCACCAAACCTTCAGTTTTCCAGATGTGGAGTCGAACAATTAATACATTTTCAATGCAATAAAATAATTTCTAAAGTGGTTTTGTGTGGGAGCCTTCTATACCTTCCAGTGGCCACATTTCCTCTTCTTATAAAAAGACTCCATACCATTTTTCAAACTTAAAAATTGACGGAATATGGAGCATACGTATGCATAGACAGAGAAACAGGCGGACATGACTAGATCTACTCGTCTTGTCGTGCTGATCATGCTTTAAGGTGGTGCGAACTTTGTGACTAAATTATAATAATGAAAATTATATGTTAAACACTTGAGATATAAGATGGGTTTTGGGAAAAAATAAGTATTTCAGAATCTTTATTTTATTATTTTGTTTCTCGTACTCACTACTTCTATAAATTTTATTTTCAGTCAAATGTTGGATCACATTTACGTCAGCAACAACATGTATTCCTTTTTAAAAAACATTTGTTTTGTGATGATTACATAAATTTAGATGACCCAGTTGAGAATGAATTGATATACCACCAAATACTTCATAGCCTAAGAAGCGAAAGGTTTCCCATTACAGAAATGGAAGCCATTATGTTAACAGCTTTGCAAGGCCAGCTAGAGCTTGGTGATTGCGGAGATGTTTTAAACGACTACCGAATAATTGCTAGTCATTGCTTGCCGCCGAGATTTGTTCCAAATATTCCACATGAGGCAGTTGCAATGCACCACCAAAGTCTTCGAGGAATGTTATCGGCTGAAGCAAAAAAATCATTTCTAAATTTGATTCAAAGTTGGCCTTTACATCGAGCCACAATTTTTGATGTCATGGTAAGTATATAAAATATATTAGGCCATTTGTATACATATGTCACAGTATTGCGAAAATGCAAGCTGAAGTTAGATCCACCTACACATCATTATGTTATCATTAACATTGGCACAATATTGTTTTCACCAAACCTGAGTTTTCTTTGAATACTTCTTTTATTTATTTTCATGGAAATGCAATAATTGTGCATTTTATGCACTTAAGAAATCCAAAAATCAGAGCTTTTTAAAACTCTTTTGATTCAAACGTATTTCCGCAACATTAACTGTTGTTTCAGTTCCAACCAATAAATTTACAGACCAAACTGCCACTATATTACATCAACTGCATTAACATGTGCAGTCACAACGTTAACTACCACTACAGCGACATATATCCTATAACACACTGGTTCTCTTTCTTCATTCTTGTTAGCAGGGACCACTAAGTAGGTGTAATAAAAATAAACTGTAATAATCAAACTGAAACTTTAATTAAAAACTCAATAGGAACTTACACAAAAAGAAATAAATAAAATTTTTAGGACAAACTTCTGTAATTTTGTATTAATGTGATTTCTGAGCTTGCATCTTCTTCACAAGTTCGGTTATCCTAGGACTCAAAGCTACTCGCAAATCATCACTTACTTTCAAACGATTCCTCGCCTTGTTTTTAATTACCAATGAAACAGAAAATCCTTGTACACATAAATAAAAATTTAAATATAAAACCATTCGCGGACCATATTTTTGCTTCTGCGGACCCCTGGTGGTCCGTAGACCACTGGTTGGGAACCAGTTCTATAACAATATACAAATATGAATGTTGCATACATATGTTTTTCATTTTCTCTAATATAGCAAACATTTACCACGAATTGGCCTAGAATTTTATGGTTGGCTATTGATCAAAATGGTATTCATTTACTTGAGCATCGTTCACGTAACGTGTTATGTACTCATGAATATGATTCGATAATATCGTATTCGCCGAACATGAACTCACTGATGATATTTACTGGATCGGAAAAGAAACAATCTAAAGTGATTCTAAGCACTTCACAGGTAACTTAATTTGATATGCGTTTAATTAATTTATACCAGTTTATTTTAAAAATAGGTTTTTATCACACAGCTGAAACACACTATATAGTTGTATTATGGGGGTAGATAAATAAGTATTCCTATTTTAAGAAAGGCACTATCGTCGTCCACTGACAAACGATTCCAAACGATAACAAACTAAATTCATTACTCACTTCAATTTTAGTTTTCATTTGGAAGTCAGTTGCAGTACCAGTCCGTAACTCGCTTTTATATTTTGATTCAAAAGCTTGCGAAGTTGGAAATTGGATACTGTCTATGGGGAGTCTTCACCATCTATGACAATCATGAGATATTTCTTCAGCACGATATGCAACACACAAATATAATAAAGTTTATAATAATATTAAATGATAATAGTATTTGGATAATTGGATTACAATAGTTTAATTATGTTAAGATTAACAATTAATTAAATATCTTGACAACTGAACTACTGTTAATACTCTTACTTGTTACTACTTGTTATATACATATATTTATTTATTTAAAAAAAAAAAAAACAAAAAAAAATATGTAAAAAAGATTCGGGCGAGATTCGAGACCCGCATGATAATTTTAAAATCCTCGGGACGGGCGGGATCGGCACAATTTTTTTATCCCGCGCTCATCTTTAATGCTCATCATCAATAAACAATATGGCATTGATCTTATAGATCGTGTGCCGGATGGATAGTTATTGAGGGAAATATGCTAGCGAAGTTTTTAGAAAAGTTTTCCCAATCATTAGTGTATTTTCCATTTAATATATCGATTATTTGGCTATTGCAAAGTATTGTTTGACCGAAATATAGCATCCTAAATTCCATTATAAAGGACATCTTCCTATGAAATGTTGATGTTCCCATCTTCTCCTATATTACAAATGCTACAAGTAGTATTATTCGCCCGCTTGTTGCCATTTGCATTTACCAAAATTATATCTCATCTTGCCTTCATAATACATGCGATGTCCATAGATAGGTACTTGCCGCTAAGTTTATAATCTAAATATTTGTAAATGCGAGTGGAGCTACTGTCCTTTTTCTCAATTATTGTAGTTTTTTTTTCAAAATCTACCCGTTGATAGTTTATGGCAATATATATTTCGCCCAGTAGAGTTTTTTTTTTTTTTGCAATATTTGCTTGGATAAATAGTGTTTTATGTATATATAGTAGCTGCAGACTTAAGCTACATATATGCATATCAGTAATATTCGCTTCCAGAGCTAATTTGTAGTTTGGTAAGGCAGACGGCAATCGAAGGGTTTGTTTAGAAAGAATAGTTGAAGGCTACCCACTTCATCAAAAAAAAAACCAAAACCCAAACTTGCGCTCCATAGTAGGTTTGCATTATCCTGCTCTCTGCATTAAACATTTTGATTTTATTGGTACATTCATATAGGTCAGATAATTTTGCCAGCAGATGTTCATGCTTGGCTTAGCAGTATTAATACTTCTGTGTATGTATATGTTTTGTGTATGTTCATTTTGGTGAAAGCAGTACTCCTAGGTATATGTATTGTGATGTAACATCTGTGCGGTTGTTTTCGAAGGTCCATTTTTCGTGGGGTAGTGGTTAGCCATTTTCCTGTCCATACTGATACTTTGGTATTCTCATAAATCCTCTTAAGTATGTCTACCATTTTGGTTGACGCGCCAAGCTAGAGTTGTCAAAGGAACTTTATCAAATGCTGCATTAAGTCGATAAAATATCTATAGACTTTTTCCTTATCTTCCCATGTGAGCTATATTACCGAAGTCAAGTTTCATATATTATCGATAGTTGAGTATTTTTGTCTTAATCCGACCTGGAATCCTCTAAGAATGTTTTGCTGCTCAATCCATCTTAAATTAATGGCACCCATAAAAATCTTTCCAGCGCAATTCATAAAAGATATCCCTCTGTAGTTGGACGGCAGGTTCATATCCCCTGTTTTGTATATTTTGAATACTGTACTGGTAGAAAAGTTTGGCCCTATATCTGAACATTGGTATATTCGATTGAATACCTCTGCAAATTCATTAACAAATACATCCGGCGCATTTACGTAGCACTCATACGAATATAATAGAGGTTCCTCTATTAAATATCTGCACCAAAAAAAGACAAGAAATAACAATATACAAATGCGTAAGCAACGCCAAATTATTCTTTTAACAACATTTGGTTGTTGTCTGATTGTTGTCTCCTTTTTCACTATTTATGTTGTTGACCAACAACACTTTGGTTGTTGTATCTTTGTATCTTTACATTGTTGGTCAATGTTTTATTGACTGTAATAGAAATAAAAAACAAGAAAAAACGTTAACTTCGGTTGCACGCTCACTAGTAGATGTATATGAAGCGATGTAGTAGATGTAAGATGCCGCCATATCGAATTTCAAGTTGATATTGACGTTTTCCATACAAATGCATAAAAGTCAACTATTGGTTTATATGGGATTACCTCAAAAAGTGGACGGTACACGCCCATTTGTATATGTATATGAAGCGGTTGTCCATTAAAATCCACAAAATCAAATTTCAAGCTAATATTGATCTAAATGAAGGATTTTTTCATAAAAAACACAAAATTGCACGGTGGCTTTGTATGGGGGCTACCTCAAAAAGTGGGCGGGCCACGCCCAATTGTCTACGTATGATAAGCGGCTATCTCTTAAAAGGCACCGTATCGCATATCAACCTAATATTGACTTTAATAAAGAAGTTTTCCTACAAAAAGTTGGTTTGTATGGGAGCTAGCCCAAATAATGGGCGGGTCCCACCTATTAATGTATATGTCAAGCATCCGTCTACTTTAAGTTACTATATCAATTATTAAGTTGATATTGACTACAATAAAAATGTTTTTCATACAAAAAGTCAAAAGTGGGCGGTGAGTTTTATGGGGACTACCCCAAACTATTAAACTCTATTAAACTGGAATAAAGAGAAGTATACGTGCAAAATTTCAACTGGATAGCATAAAAATTAGTCCCCAAAAAATGCGCAACAACATACAGACGGACATGGCTAGATCGATTCGTCTCGTTGAGCTGATCAAGAATTTATACTTTATGGGGTCTACGATGGCTCCTTTAATGCGTTACAAACTTTCAGCAAAACTGATAATACCATTTCCCACTATGTGTGAATGGTATAAAAATACTTAAATTTAAAAACTTGTAGTCCAGTTGATAATATAAAAATATCTACCGGCGGTCCAACAAATATTTGTATGTCAAGTATATAATATATACCGCTATTGCGGTATTGAAATCGTATTCAAAGCATTAATACAGCCAGTCACTTATTTTATAATTTCTCTTATAAACAAAATATTTGGGGTTTCAAACCCCTGAAAGAAGTATTAAGAAAAGTCTTTAAATTTTCAGAATTATCGTCGGATAGGACGAAGATTACAAAGCAAATTTAAATTTAAAAAATTTTATTTCAAATTAATTTGAAATTTACCAACAAAAAAAAAATAATAATAATAATAAAAATCGTTTCATTTAAACTAAGTCGATACATAACTACTGCCTTGCACATACACATATACACAAAAAATACACACATTCACACTACCCGCCGTAACATACAATGCAAAAATATACATTTACATACAATGCAAAAATATACTTTTGATAATGAAAAACATTAAAAATATGTAAAGCAAGTAAGTGAAAGTACATACTCGTACATATATGCATTTTTGTTTTGGTGGCTCGTAAACATTTGCAACATATTACGTACTTTTCCACGCCGCGATTTTATTTTTTGTATAAATCTTTGTTTTTTAAGTGCGTGTGCAAAATGTATCTACTCTGTCTAACACACACACCTTCGTTCTTCTGCTACACGCTACGACTTAAATCTGTATCGAAAATCTATATTTTCTCCTAGCGGCTTTTAGGAGCTCCTCAATAGAAGATTCGAGGAGTGCAGACTTTTAAGTCTTATTTTTATGTTTAATAAAACTTTACATAATATACCTCATATATCAGAATAACACATGGGCTATAATTTATGGAGATTAAATTAGCGCATTTATTTAATTAATTTAAAACAAACACAGCGCAAACATTATAACCACGACTGCTGCTCTGAGTAGTCGATAGAAAGCTGTTAGCACTAAGTAGAGTATGTGTAATGTGATTAGTGCTGTTAGCTACAAATCGTCCAGCGATCATGTGTTTGCCTTGAATGGTCATGGGTGCGGGACGATTTTAGAGAGGTAGAGAATGAAAGAAAACCGTTGGCTGTTTGAAAGTTTAAATTTTAATTAATCAAATTTTTGGTCATAAAATTTGGGTTTTAATGTAATTCAAAAATAAGCATTTGTTTGAAAAATTATGCGTGTATATACCACATATCTGAATAAGTTCCAAAAATTGTTCTATAATTTTTTATATATAAAATGAAAATTTATATATATATACATATGAGAATAGGTCCTAAATTATTTTTCACCCTCCTACCCCCACCCCTATTTTTAAATTGCGATTTTAGTATTTTTGTATGATCAATTTAATTACCCGAGAGGTCATGAATAAGGGCGAAGTGGAGAAGTGGGTCAGGTCAGGGTCAGGTCAGGGTCAGGGAGAAGGGCAGCAACTCGCCAGGTACTAACTAGTATGTTCATAAGGCACTGGAGATGTGAGGTAACCTTGTAAGTCGTTTGTCGAGTACCAAGCCAAGATAGCGTACTTGGGGGACTTGTGGAATGATACATCCGTTATAGCGAATAGGGTGGCTACTGCCAAGCCGAAGCGGAAACACCGTTATTAATTTTTTCTGGATTATTCTTGATATTTCAACGCTATGTCCATACAGCAAAGCGTTCCAAATTCGACGAACATAGACGAAGAACAAGTAAAATATCGTTATAGGCAGTATTGCCATTTTAGATATTGAAGAGTCACTCGACGCAGACTCGATTTGTGAGTGTAAGAGAGACAAAAAAATATAAAATGGCAATACTTTCAACTTTATTTCCACCGTTCCCGGTCAACTCTCCACTGCTATACAATGTAAATTCTTGGCCAACAAATCTTTAGTTGTTTTTTATTTTTTCAATATTTACATTGTTGGAAAAAAAAATTCAATTGTAATTTGTATTTGCGTCTCTATCGCGCGCATTGACATTGATAGACTGGTAAATTTAACAATGTTGGGGATGTTGTTAAACTCTTTTTTTATTATTGGAATAACAATTTATATTGCAATTGAGCGCGTTGTTTGTCAACTATGTAAAATTGTAAATTCAACAACGGTTTTTTCTTTCTGGGTAATATAGTGTATCTGTAGCTGGTTTAACAGAAGTTTAAAATAACTCTCAAAATCTCTGTCTGCTATACTTATACCAAACTCAAAATGAGAGTTTTTCGTCTCTGGCCTCAAGATCTCGATGATACTGACTTTTTAATCTTGCATAAGTTTTTATATTCTATAGTTTTAATGACATATTGTTCGATGTAATTCATTACCAGTTTTTCTGAACTGATTTAGCAATTCATGTAGATCCTTTCTTGTTCAAAAACATGCATTGTCGAACCATTTTTTATTTTTTTTTTTTTTCAAGAACAGCTTTCTGTGCGTTGCTCGTTGTTACAGATTGCGTCAATATATCTTAAAGTTTTGATCTTTTTCTGACACATAGCTTTGAAATTTTTTTTGGTATGAAACGATGTCAAGAACTTTTAGCACAAGGTTTGGTAGCTTTGGTACAATTCTTGTAGGCCAGTTGACATTTCTATATCGAGGCGTAAACAAATAGACAAGTGATTGGACCACAATTTGCTTTATACCTCAAAGTCCTTTATATTTACCAAAAGATCCTGGGATAGAGCAGCTAAATTATGTAAGGAGTTTCCTTCTGTGCTGACAAAGGTATAACTGCCACCCTTATCGCCCTTTGTATTACGTTTAAGCACAATCAGACTATTGCCTCTGCTTGCGTTCTTTGATGTTTATTATTTTGTCTTGTGCTACGCTGCCATCTATATTTACAACGGTATCTGTGATCTCCTTTTTATTTTTAAAGAGTGGACCTTCACTTAAGAACAGTGTGCTTTACTCCAAGTCTTTCAAGTTATTTTTTAATGCCAATTAAACATCCAGCCATTGCCGCTGGGACCCAATACA
The DNA here is from genome assembly GCA_035044765.1 of Leucophenga montana. Lineage (NCBI taxonomy): Eukaryota > Metazoa > Arthropoda > Insecta > Diptera > Drosophilidae > Leucophenga > Leucophenga montana. The sequence continues at coordinate 133,161 of JAWNNQ010001600.1, forward strand.
TCGCAAATGTGGAAAGATACTTTTAATCGAAAAAAAACTGATACACATACTTATTTTTAAAACTTTGTACATTGTATGATAAAATATTTAGGGCCGTTTTCATGAATTGCCTATAACTTTACCGCTTATATTAAATAAATAAATTTATCAGCATTTTTTGCAAAGTGACCTGCCAACTCGATCGATAAAAAACCAAAGCAAGAGCTACATGAAAACAAACAAAATTGAAATTTTGTATTAAAATTTTAAATGCATTATATTCATAGATTGGCTCGTATTTTATTACAGCGGCAGCGCTCACTATCATCCATTTTTATCTGCTAATTTATAATTTTATTGTGTTTACGTTTTTGCAATTGGACTGTCCACCTCTTCAAATAATCACCAGGGCTACTCAAAATTGATTTATTATAATTGTGATGTCGTGACATGCACTACTCAATATTATTTCGCCTAGAGCATATTTTGCCGTTTCGTATTTTCTTATTTATCGGGAAGTCGTGAGTGTGGCCCTTAATGTTTTAGAAATGTTTTTTTTTTCTGCAGTTGTAGTTAGTTCCCGCTCCTCTTTTTTGCCTCTGGTCTATTGTTGTATTGGTAAGTTTTGAGGTCGATGTGGATAGTATGTGGTCGTAGTGTAAGTTAACATGAAACCCTTCTCCATACAATTCTGTTAGCCGATCCATTGCCTTTTGTTTTCCGGTTATAAACTCATTTTGAACGTTTCAGTAAAACCCTTTTTTCTCAATCTGCGTTTTATCATTTCTCACATATCTTTTTCGAAGAGTTGTATTGCAGTATATCCTTCCGCAATAGAAGCATCACGTTTGTATGTATCTCACGTTATTCGTTTAAATCATATTTAATCTCGTTTAAACCAGCAAGATTTTGGGTGTGTGATAACATATTCTGAACCATTCTAGTCGATTTGAACTGTGCCAAAACTGCCGTCTTTCTTTTGAAATCATAAAATTGCTTAGCATAGGAAATTTATCTTAATCTTAGATATGTAAGGACACATCACCGATTCCCTGAGCTTGCTACTTTGATCTAGGCTTCAAAATAAATTTAAATTGTAAATTTTTACGTTCTCCTTCGACCATTCCGACTTTAGGCATTCTAATTCCGCTAATTCTATTAAAATTGATGAAATATTAGAATTAATTAAAAATAAGAACCAAACATTTTCATACAAACATTAGCTTTTGTACATGGATGGCAGATTTGCAAGGCAGATTAAAGTTGTCTGATGTGGGCCTACATCGAATTTTTTGTAAATATTGAAGTTATATACGCCAAGTTTAGCATTTCTAGCTTAATTAAGAACAAAAACAATAAAATGTCATACAAATACTTATAAACGAAAGTCAAGTTTGTATTACATTGGTCCAATCTGGAGTAAGACAAGTACAGGGTGTGATGACCGTCGAAGCAAAATTTTTTTTGTTGTGGTTTTTTTCAGCGATAAAGCGCATTTTCATTTGAATGGATGCGCTAACAAACAAAAGATGTACTACTGGGCTGACACCGATCCTCAAGAATTGCATGAAAGGCCTTTGACTGTGGTTTTTTGAAAAAAAAGTGCTGTCATAGTGACAGTGATTTCAGTCCGGTTGGAGGAATTTTTTTTCAATGATTTGATGAATTGGACTTAGGAGACAATTTTGAAGTCTGTGTAAAACAAAACTTTAGATATTGGACCTACATAATAAAAAAATAAAACAAAATCTGAATCATAAAATGGGTTTAATTCCGTTTTGAAAAAAGAAAGAATGCTGCCTCATCCTGTATTTTAAATTTGGCATTTCTAGCGTACTAAGCAACAAAACCAAAAAAAAATTCATACTAAAACTTAAAAATGGGAGCAGATTTATATGGGGGCTAACCCCTTAAAAGGGCATGTTCATTTAATACTAGTTATCTGAAGAGGGAAAAAGACAGTCTAAATATCTAAACTTTAACTCTCCACCTCTCCAGAATCTGTTCGTTCAAAAAGACGGGCAGACGGACATGTCTATATCAAGTCAACTTCGAACAGAGAGCACCATCGCTTCTTCATGCAGAAAGTCTTTATAAGTCATTTGTAAACAAAAAGTGGCAAAAGAAATGTTTTCGAATTCTCCAAATAGACACAAATTCTCGCACAAATTTCACCAACGTCAATGCCCGAGGAAAAATAATACACTCATTCGCATAGGTCACCAATTTTATACAGGGAGACAGTAGACGCATCTTGATCAAATACAGATTGAATATAAAGTGGGACAGAATTCCACACCGCGAAACACATTTTTAACTTTCGATACTTGACATAAGATACTTTACTGCTATAGGTCCAAAGAGCTTCAGCATCAGTATTGAAATGCAGTATTGGCGGAGTTTCTTGAATGACTCGACTTTTCCAATAGCACTCGAGTACTCAGTGTATGGGACAAACGTGATAGCGTTTGGATGACGCAAGGACGAACGATCTTTGCTGGGATACCAAGTTCAGATAGGGCGTTGAAGAACTTCGCTCCCAGCGGAGTTTCGAAAACAGCTTTATAATCGACAAATATGTGGTGTGTGTCTCTGTTTTACTCAGGGGTCTTCTCCAGGATTTGTCGTAGAGTTAAAATATGGTCACTGGTCGACCTCTTTGGTATGAAGCCGTACTGATACTGTCCTATCTGTGTATGACTCCAGCCGTTTACACAGTACGTGGAGCTGAATTTTATATCCAGTTGAAAAAAGAATTATTAGACGGTAGTTCGCGTGATAACTGTGTTTTCTTTCTTGAAGGTAGAACAAAGAACACTGAAATTCCAATCATTGGGCATGCATTAATTGGACCATATAAGAGTTGGTGCATCAGTTTTCCCAACTCTTCGTAACCGGTTTTGAATAACACAGCTAGCAGCTTCTC